>CAUYLG010002580.1:0-23952 GCA_963573385.1 Cacajao melanocephalus
ATCTCTGTTTTGGTACCAGTACCATGCTGTTTTGATTACTGTAGCCTTGTAGTATAGTTTGAAGTCTGGTAGTGTGATGCCTCCAGCTTTGTTCTTTTTGCTTAGAATTGACTTGGCTATGCAGGCTCTCTTTTGGTTCCATATAAAGTTTAAGGTGGTTTTTTCCAGTTCTGTGAAGAAGGTCATTGGTAGCTTGATGGGGATAGTGTTGAATCTGTAAATTACTTTGGGCAGTATGGCCATTTTCACAATATTGATTCTTCCTAACCATGAGCATGGAATGTTATTCCATCTGTTTGTGTCCTCTCTTATTTCGTTGAGCAGTGGTTTGCCAGCCACATAATTCCTTTTTTTTTTTTTTTTGAGACGGAGTTTCGCTCTTGTTACCTAGGCTGGAGTGCGATGGCGTGATCTTGGCTCACCGCAACCTCCACCTCCTGGGTTCGAGCAATTCTCCTCAGCCTCTCGAGTAGCTGGGACTACAGGCTGTGCCACCATGCCCAGCTAATTTTTGTATTTTTAGTAGAGACGGGGTTTCACCATGTTGACCAGGATGGTCTCGATCTCTTGACCTCGTGATCCACCTGCCTCTGCCTCCCAAAGTGCTGGGATTATAGGCGTGAGCCACTGCTCCCGGCCCACTTTAAGATAAAGGTGAGAGCCGGGCATGGTGGTACCGTCTGTCATCCCAGCTACTCGGGAGGCTGAGGCAGGACGATTGCTTGAGCCAAGGAATTTGAGGCCAGCCTGGACAACATAATGAGACCTCATGTCTATTTAATTTAAAAAAAAAAAAAAAAACAAATGTAAAGGGGCCGGGCATGGTGGCTCACACCTGTAATCCCAGCACTTTGGGAGGCTGATGTGGGTGGATCACTTGAGGTCAGGAGTTCAAGATCAGCCTGGCCAACATGGTGAAACCCCATCTCTATTTAAAAAAAAAAAAAAAAAAAAAAACAACCTTAAGGGAAAGAAAAAGAAGCAGCGATTAGAGTGGGGCAAGAGGGAGGGACACGGAAGACTGGAAGAAGGCCCAAGGCCAAGAGAAGAGCCAGTATGCCTAACAACAGGCCTGACATCTGGAAACCAGGCCTTTGCTACAGCTCTGCAGCCCCACACACCGCCACCTTCCTCCACCACCTCCTTGACGGCCTGGCACTGCCACCCCACCCCCACTTAGAAATTTTCCCCTCCTCCTGGTCCTTCAGCGCATTATAACCCAGCGTTTGACTCATTGTATGTTGGTCTTTAATTTGGTTGTTTGCTTCTCTGGTTCCTGGTTAGCACAAAGTCTGCCACACAGTAGCCACTTGCTTGCTTGTTGTCGACTCAAGCCTGATGCCAAGTTGACATAGGGCTTGGAGAAAGAATCTGCACCACCTCCTTATTCCTGTAACTCTGTGGGAGCCCTACCTTCTGAGTGTTTCTCATCAAGGCTGTGGATCATCAAGGCTCAGATGCTCTTAGGCCTGGCCTGGCCCCTTCCCCTGAGTACAGCTAACAGCTGCCTGCTGCTGTTTCCAAGGGGATTGTATTCTGCTCACTGCTGTCCCAGTTGTTTGCTTTTGTTGTAGGCTGTAAGTTAAGGAAGCACTGGTTGGCAGACTTAGAGTTTCCTGAGCATCCGTTAGTATTCTTGCTAAGTTGTGTTCTCAAAGGCAGGGCCCTCCCAGGGTGCTTTTGGCTCAGGTGGGAGAGGAGAACTGGTGGAGCTGACTCTGTCTGCAACAAGCTCCTGGGCTGTTGAGCAGGCACCTTCTCTGAAAGTGCAGAATCCCCCCACCTGCGTTCCACAGCCACTCCCTTTTCTAGATGGGAAGGAAAGGGATTTGCTGAAATTCAACCAGTTGATGTGGAGTGGCACTGGGACTCATATCCTAATTTTCTGACACTTAAGCCAACAGTGTTTCTTCCTGAAAACCTACCTTGTGTTTAGAGGCTCTCTGATGTTCATTCTGGTTGGTTTCAGGGGTGTCTGAGTGCATCATCATGGGAATTCCAATGAACATTGGAACCGGGCTCTTCAAGCTGCTCCACAAGGCCAACAGGGACCCGAATCCTCCCAAGAGGCCCCTGATCTTCGACACAAATGAATTCCACATCCCCCTTGTCACATAATGTAAGGAAAGAGGGGATCGTGCCTGACCTTGACTCCTTGTCCTGTCCGCAGCTGATGTGAAGAGTTTTGTCCTCCCTGGGACGGAGGTCCTGATGTCCCCACCTGTGCCAGCAATCAGAGAAGTCCCCTTGGCATCCCCAGGAGCAGCTCCTCCTCTGATAAGGCACAGCTCACACCAGTGACCCTGACTGTGCCACACTGCTTAGGAGAGCTGAGAGTTTTACTGTTTGTTTGCTTGAAACTCAATCTATGGATGGCCCCACAGCTCCTGCACACCCTGCCTCGCTGGACTTAAGAGAAGGCCCAGCCAGGTGTCATGGCCCATCCTAGCTCGCTGCATGCATCCGTTGGCTCCCCTTGGTGTCTTCACACCTGACGGTGAGCCAGGCCTGAGCCCCACACAGGCCAGGGCACATTCGTGGATTTTCCATTCCTCGGTCATGCTGGAATCTCTCAATGTGACATACTCATGTAAATATTGTTACTATTATTTATTTGCTCCATTTGAGGGATTTGGAATTTCTGTTATCTTAGTTTTATTTTTGAAACCAAACATCTATAGAAACCAAGAAAGCCAGCATGTAAGCGTCACTGGAAAAACTGGTTTAAGCAAATAGAGCCCTCCGGGATTTGTAACTGAGGTGCAACTGTCACGAGGCCCAGGCAGCTCTGTTACATCTTCTCTAGATGCCCTTGGCTACCCTGTTTTCGTCTACCTCAGACCCCCATCCTGGGGCTCTATCCTGTGACAAGAGCCAGACCCATTCTCCATGGCCTATGGAAGCCTCACTGGAGTTTGGGCCTGCTGAGATGGGGATGAGATGGCTTTTTATAGAATTACATTTGTGTTCCTTGAATCGTCTCTAGTTGATTTCCAAAGTTCTGAGTTGATACTGTTAAGGTACCTGGGGTAGCCATTGGTTCTTGGATCTGTGTTAGAATGAGTGCTTTCCCTCCCTACTGATGTGATTGTACATTAGGAATTCTTGACCTGAGTGGTTTTTGGCCAGTGGTTGCGTTTAAAATTCTATTAAAATTTGTAGTTTGGGCTGGGTGCAGTAGCTCACACCTGTAATCCCAGCCAAGGAGGGTGGATCGCTTGAGCCCAGGAACTCAAGAGCAGCCTGGGCAACATGGCAAAACCCTGTCTCTACAAAGAATATAAAAATTAGCCAGGCATGGTGGCACTTGCCTGTAGTCCCAGCTACTGGGGAGGCTGAGGTGGAAGGCTCACATGAGCCTGGGAGGTGGAGGTTGTAGTGAGCCAAGATTGTGCCACTACACTCCAGCCTGGGCAACAAAGCAAGACCTTGTCTCAAAAAAAAAATTAAGCCTAAAAAAAATTAACTTTTATAAAAAATTGTAGTTTGACCCTATGATTTCCTGCATCTACAAGGCAGACCTAGTAACTTCTCTTGGGGTCTCAGTGATGTGAAAAAATGCCATTTTTCTTAATGTTTAACCCCCCTTTATCTTCGAATTGAGCTAGAGCCTGGTTTGTGACAAAGGATGAAGTTTGTTAATGAACACTAATTCAGGGCTTCTACTTGAGACCCCACCAAGATCACTGCTTCTCATGTAACCCGGGAAGAGTCATAAAGAGGTACCCCCACCCCAACTGCCTTCCTGAAAGTGTGCCTGGGAAGTAAGCTGTAGGCCTGATCCAAGCCAGGACCACTGGGATACGTGCAAAGGCCAGGGGAGGGTGGAATTGAGTCATGGCAGGGAACACCGGCACCTGTTTTCTTCTGCAGATGACGCACACTTTAAATGGAAGAGGTTGTGGCCGTAACTTGTGGCTGGGAATAATAAAGATGGCACCGCCAAAGAGCCTCATCCTGCTTGAGCGAGTACTCAGTTGGGTGCTGCATAGTCTAGAGTATGTGTGAGACGTGTGATTGTGATGGGTGCAGATCAGTGTGTAGCACTTGGGAACAAGGCAGACCTTGGGAGCAGAATGGTTATGTGAAGGATCATTTCACCCATGGGAAGTCATATATCCCGGGGGTGCTGGTCCTCCTGGAACTGCCAGCCTTGCTAGGACTATCAATATCAACAGCATTGCCTGGTAAACCCTACTGTCTCTGCTCCCCACCACGTCCCATGACTGGTGTTAAAATTCTCCCTGCTGTGATCGTCTGCCCTGCACTGGCATTGGGCTTTATGCCAGCACAGAGCTCAAAGGCCAGGAAGCAGCACATCCTCAAGCATGAGAGCTCAGTCAAAGGGTTACATTTGACTCTCTGCACCTGTGTAGAAGAAATAATAAGCTGGGCACGGCAGCTCACGCCTATAATCCCAGCACTTTGGGAGGCCGAGGCAGGTGGATCACGAGGTCAGGAGTTCAGTACCAACCTGGCCAAGATGGTGAACCCCGTCTCTACTAAAAATACAGAAAAATTAGCCAGGCATGGTGGCAGGAACCTCTAATCTCAGCTATTCAGGAAGCTGAAGAAGAGAATTGCTTGAACCCAGGAGGCGCAGGTTTCAGTGAGCCAAGACTGCACCACTGCACTCCAGCCTGGGCGACAGAGCAAGACTCTGTCTCAAAACAAAACAAAAACTATAAAAAATAAAATTGTTTTTAAAATAATAATAATACATGTGAATTCCATCTCCCAGTTCCTTGTCATTTTTATGTCTTTTGTACAAGGAAGATTAAAATAGCTCCGGACTCAGTTACAGCCCCGTGCTGTATTCAGCACTTTGGGGGTGGGAGAAACATTCTGGACTCTTTCAGTATGTGTGTCCGTTACATTATGGTGCCATGTTTGTATTTCAGGGTTTATCCATGTGTATTCTCACTGACTTATTTGTAATTGAACCTGGCGTTGTATAATGATTATTTCTCTTGATTTTTGCTGTCTGTTGGCAGAACTCTTTATTTTTCAACCAAAACCCTAGAGGAAATACTTGCATTACATAAAACTATAGCAGAAGCGTCCCTGTGGGCTGTGAAAAAGGACGCTGGGCTTGTATGAGCTCTAACTCCTAGAATAAGAACTAACCCCTGCTAGGAGCTCCCCTCTCCAGGTGCTGGAGGTCAACAGTGAATATCCCAGTCACCCCCACCCCTGTGACTTAGAAATGTAGGAAATAAAGTGGCCCCTGAGGTGCCGCTAATCCAGCCCCAGTAGGAGGCGCTGGAAGGACTCAAGTCCAGGGTCTGGTAGTGCCACCTGGCCAGGATCAGGTACACAGCTTCACTTTTCCTTTATTCATTCAACAAAGATTTAAGGCCTGCTATTTTGAAGGCACTGTTCTAGGTGTTAGGGGTGCAGCAGTAAACACAACAGATGAATCAGATGTTAATATATCTGGCCAGGTGCGGTGGCTCACGCCTGTAATCCCAACACTTTGGGAGGCCGAGGCAAGTGGATCACCTCAGGTCAGGAGTTCTAGACCACCCTGGCCAACATGATAAAACCCTCTCTACTGAAAATACAAAAATTAGCCAGGTGTGGTGGCACGCACCTATAATCCCAGCTACTGGGGAGGCTGAGGCAGGAGAATCACTTAAACCCGGGAGGGGGAGGTTGCAGTGAGCCAAGATAGCACCACCACACTCCAGCCTGGGAGACAGTGAGACTCCATCTCAAAAAAAAAAAAAAAAGATGTTAATACATCTAAAAGGAATTCCACAGAAGCAGGTGAAGCAAGGAGGTTCAGGTTCAATGTGCAAAGGTGTGTCTAGCACACTCTGAAGTAAAAGCTACAGATCAAGGGATTGTGCTCCTGTGGGCATGTCAGGCCCCACCAGGGTAGAGAAAGGCCCCTCTGAGGCTGCAGCCCTCTGGTTCTAACCCCTCCCACAGTGCTTCTTATGACACTAATTTGGCCTCCTTGCCTTAGGCTTAGATTCTGGGGAGTGTGCCCTGAGCGAGGATACAAGCCTGCTGTCACAGGGAAAGGTTGCTACCATCCTCTCCCCAACCTACTGGCAGTATTAGCATATGAACATTTGAATCCATTAATATCTGCTACACTTCTGCTCTGTGCCAGGCAGTGCACTAGGCCCTTAGGGAAGGTCCCTGCATGAATGGAGCTTACCATCTGGTCAGGGTCATCTTGTTAAGAGCCTGAGTTCTACAATCAGAGTGTCAAGATTTAAACCCCAACTCCCTCTTTTATTTTTATTTCTTTTTTTAATTTTAAATAGAGACAGGTCTTGCTATGTTGCCTTGCTGGTCTCAAACTCCTGGGTTCAAGCAGTCCTCCCAAAGTGCTGGGATTACAGGCATGAGCCACCATGCCCAGTCCCAACTCCCCCCTTCCATCTGGTGAACATGAACAAATTACTTAACCTCTCCTTGCCTCACTTTACTCATTTATAAGATAGGAATACTGTTTAGTAGTGTCTGACTCATAGAGTCATTGTGAGTTTTAAATATGATTACACATGTAAAGGTCTTAGTACAGTGCCTGGCACATCATAATACACATTAAATGTTTGCAGTGATTAATACGGTGACGTTATTTTTTACTGAAAAATATGGTCTGTGAATTTACAACTAAAAACCAATCCTCTGGCTCTTTTTATTTGACCCCAAGTGGACCCTGGTGGACTTGGGATCCAGCCTCTCTAGACGTAACAACTACCCCACTGTCTGCTCAATCAGTAGGTCATGGGAAGTATCTTACATGGGGGAGGAGAAGGGTTAGGGAAGGGGATGGATGTTGGCCACTGCATGGTTGAGAGCTTGAATACTTTAATGCAGGCCATAAAGTAAGTAAGTGTGGTCTCATTTTAGAGTCACGGGTAGTAAGACCAGAGTAATTCAGACAGGCAGGTTTTTTGTAGCACTATAGATGTTGATAACAGCTTTGTATTTAGATAACATAAGAAGGTATCCCATAAGGGGGGACTTAAAATTTTTCTCTCTCTTTAGAAGAATATATTAGGGCCAGGCACAGTGGCTCATGTCTGTAATCCCAACACTTTGGGAGTCCAAGGCCAGTGGATCATTTGAGGTCAGGAGTTCAAGACCAGACAGACCAACATAGTGAAACCCTGTCTCTACTAAAAATACAAAATTAACCAGGCAGTAGTGGTGTGCACCTGTAATCCCAGCTACTCGGGAGGCTGAGGCAGGAGAATCACTTAAGCCTGGGAGGCAAAGGTCACAGTGAGCCAAGATCAGACCAGTGCATTCCAGTCTGGGCAACAGAGTCAGATCATGTTTTTTTAAAAAAAAAAAAAAAATGCTTGGTGCAGTGGCTCACACCTGTAATCCCAGCACTTTGGGAGGCCGAGGCAGGCGGATCACCTGAAGTCGGGAGTTCGAGACTAGCCTGACCAACATGGAGAAACCCTGCCTCTACTAAAAATACAAAATTAGCCAGGCATGGTGGTACATGCCTATAATCCCAGCTACTCAGGAGGCTGAGGCAGGAGAATTGCTTGAACCTGGGAGGCAGAAGTTTCGGTGAGCCCAGATCACACCATTGCACTCCAGCCTGGGCAACAGGAGCAAAACTCCATCACAAAAAAAAAAAAAAAAGATTTACTAAACCAGTAATAATGGTTGTCTCTGGGAACAAAAACTGGGTGACAAGGACAGAGGTAGGAAGTGACTCTTTTTTTGTTTTTGTTTTTTCAAACAGGTTCTTGCTGTCAGCTAGGCTGGAGTCACCATGGTGATCTCGGGTCACCATGACCTCTCCACCTCCCAGGCTCAAGCAGTCCTCCCACCTCAGCCTCCTGAGCAGCTAGGACTACAGGCACATTGCCCAGCTAATTTTTTTTTTTTTTTTTTTTTTTTGGTAGAGATGGGGTTTCACCATGTTGCTCAGGCTCTTCACTCTATGTTCTGTTGTACCTTTCTAATTTTGTACCTTCTGAAGGTCTTGCCAATTTTTTTTTTAAATCAATAGCAGCCTGAACAACATGGCGAAACTCCATCTCTACAAAAAAATACAAAAAAAAAAAAATTAGCTGGTCATCATGGCTCACATCTATGGTTCCAGCTACTCAGGAGGCTGAGGTGGGAGGATCACTTGAGCCCAGGAGGCAAAAGCTGCAGTGATCCGAGATCACCACTGCATTCCAGCCTGGGCAACAGAGTGAAACACTGTCTAAAAAATAAATAAATAAGTACTTGATGGTAAAGAAATCCAGTCATCTTGGAGCAGACCTTGTCCTGCAAAGTACTGGAGTGTTCTGAAGGTAGTTGAGTGGCCCCTTCCAGTGATAGCCACGTAAAGCTGATAGGCACCAGTCACCACTTAGGACAAGGTGATCAAAAAATGCAAGTCAGCAAGCCTTAAATACACAGGATTTTCTTTTATGGCATAAAAAATCCACAGTAGGCATTCCAAGGCTGATACGACAGTTCATTAAGTTGTCAGGGAAGAACCCAGCCCCCGCCCCCCAGCCTTCTGCTACACTCCTCCACCATTCCTCATGGTTCAGCATGGCTGCTGAGGTTCCAGGCATTCCAGCCAGGAGAAGGGGAAAGAGACACAGCACTTCCCTTTAAGGAAAGTTTCCAAAAGTTACTTGACACTTCTGTTTACATCCCATGAGCCAGAACTTACATAGCCAAACCCAGCTCCAGGGAGGCTGGAAAACGTTTGGACTCTGGGTGGCCATGTGCCTAGCTAAAAATAGGCGCCTGTGTTAGCAAAGAAAGTGGGGGGGCACAGGAAGTGGGGAATGATCATATCTCTGCCTCTGATGGGCAGGACCTTTCTTTTCTTCTTTTTTGTCTTGACCAAGGTCAGAATATCCCCTCAATCCCTCAGAAAAAAGGGACTGAGACCCTGATCCCTACATTCTCCCTTTTCCTTTCCCCTTCTTGCAAATTGCATTCTTGAGTTACGGTGTTGTTGTTTTTTTAATATGTAAACTGACATTTAAATTAGATCACATGCCTTTCGCAGGCTGTTTAAAATGTTTCTGGGCTGATTGAAAATGTGACTGTCAAATATTCATTCAATAAATAACACTTTTTTGACCACTTACTATATCCTGGCCCAATACCAGATCCTGGGTTTAGAGCCATGAACAATATTGCTATGGCTCCTTTCCTTGTGGAATTGATCTAGTCACTGCACTGTCCAGCAGTACTGTAGTAAATAGTAATACAGACAACAGTAATTATGTAAGTCATATGTAATTTCTTTTTTTTCTTTTTTGTTTTTTTTTTTTTTTGAGACAGAGCCTTGCTCTGTTGCCCAGGCTGGAGTGCAGTGGCACAATTTCAGCTCACTGCAACCTCCACCTCCCAGTTGAACCTGTCTCAATTTTCCTGTCCAGCTTCCCCCCACCACCCCAGCTAATTTTTTTTTGTATTTTTGTGGAGATGGGGTTTCACCATATTGGCCAGGCTGGTCTCAAACTCAGACCTCACCTGCCTCGGCCTCCTAAAGTGCTGGGATTGCAGGGGTGAGCCACCATTCCCAGTCCATATGTAATTTAAAATCTAGTATTAGCCAGGCATGGTAGCTCATGTCTGAAATCCCAGCACATTGGGAGACTGAGGCAGGAGGAGTGCTTGAATTCAGGAGTTTGAGACCATCCTGGACAACATGTCAAAACCCTGTCTCTACAAAGAATACAAAAAATTATCCAGCATGGTGGCATGCACCTGTAATCCCAGCTACTTGGGAGGCTGAGGTGGGAGGATCACTTGAGCCTAGGGAGAAGAAACGAGAAATTAATTTTAACAATACATTTTATGTAACCCAACATACTCAAAATATCATTTCAACATGTAATCAATATAAAAATGACTGAGATATTTTACACTCTTATTTTCATACTAAGTTTTCAAAATCCAGTGTATATTTTATACTTGGCACATCTCGAGTTTCAAGTGCTCAGTAACCACATTACCCAAGGGTTGGCCATTTAGCTCCTCCAGTTACTGTCCAAGAACTTTCTAGTTAATGCTTCCTGGGGCCTAAATTAACCAGAAATGATTTTCTATTATCTGCTAACCTGGCCCCAAACCCAAGACCTATATGAAGGTGGATCGGTCACACTCAGAAAAGAGAAGCAGATGGTAGTCATGGAAGTTGGAATCCACCAAAGAGTATGGAAAAACTCACCTGCCAAATGAACTCATCCTAAAAATACAGATCTAATCTTGAGGCAGTGTTTCACTTAGTTGCCCAGGCCGGAGTGCAGTGGCATAATCTTGGCTCACTGCAACCTCTGCCTCCCAGGTTCAGGTGATTCTCCGGCCTCAGCCTCCTGAGAAGCTGGGATTACAGGCACATGCCACCACACCCGGCTAATTTTTGTAATTTTTGTAGAGTCAGGGTTTTACCATGTTGGTCAGGCTGGTCTCCAACTCCCGGCCTCAGGTGATCCTCCCACCTTAGCCTCCCAAAGTGCTGAGATTACAGGTGTGAGCCACCACGCCCAGACTGGATCTAATTTTTTAAAAAAAGAAATGGCCAAGTGCAGTGACTCACACATGTAATCCCAGCATCCCAGCACTTTGGAAGGCTGAGGCAGGTAGATCACTTGAGGTCAGAAGTTCAAGATCAGCCTGGCCAACATGGTGAAACTCTGTCTCTACTAAAGATCAAAAATTAGCTAGGCATAGTGGTGCATGCCTGCAATCCCTGCTGCTCAGGATGCTAAAGCACAAGAATCATTTGAACCTGGGAGGCAGAGGCTGCAGTGAGCCAAAATCGTGCTACTGCACTCCAGCCTGGGTGGCAGAGCAAAACCCTGTCTAAAAGGGAAAAAAAAAAAATCTTTTTTAAGGAAGGGAAAAAATGGTGAAGAGATCCCAGTGTAGACAGTCCAGAGTCTCATCACCTTCTCAGGAAGCTTTTTGGGTTGCCCAAACCTTAAGCAGGCCTGCGCCTCCAAACTTCATTTCCAGGAGTGCCAGTGGGCTGGGAAAGTCAGAGGTTAGAAGAATCATGTTCTTGGCTGGACATGGTGGCTCACACCTGTAATCTTAGCACTTTGGGAGGTCAAGGTGGGTGGATCACTTGAGGTCAGGAGTTTGAGACCAGCCTGGCCAACATGGCAAATACCCATCTCTACTAAAAAATACAAAAATTAGCCAGGTGCGGTGGGGTGTGCCTGTAGTACCAGCTACTCGGAAGCCTGATGCAGGAGAATTGCTTGAACTTGGGAGGCAGAGGTTGCAGCGAGCTGAGATTGCGCCACTGCACTCCAGCCTGGGTGACAGAGTGAGACTCTCTCTCTTTCTCTCTCACTCTCACTCTCACTCTCTCACTCTCTCAGAAGAAGAAGAAGAATGTCTGTTCCACCACCAAGGGACGGGCCTGACCCATTCATTCACACATACCAGGCATTAGTCCACATGAGTGGCCTGTAGTAAAGCTCCAAGTGAGGAAGCATGGTATAATCACCTGAGGCTGGTGTTATAGGTCAATCACAATCTCTCCCTGTAGACAACATGATCTTTCTCATGTACAAGATAAGCTACTCATTCAGTAAGACAGCACTCAGGGAAGTATGAATTTGCAGACCTGGTGATAAGTCCACTGGTCTGGCAGAAATGTTCTTGGACTGGGATATCAATGACTCCAGTTCTAGTCACGTTTCTGCCTGCCATTAGCGGCATTGCCTTCAGCAGGCTGCCTCCCTTCTGTGTCTGTTTCTCAGTCCGTATAATGGAGATTAAACTCTCAGCCATGCATGTCTGCTTCCAAGCATCTGTGAGGCATCTAGAAGCTGGAAAGCTTTGTATCGCTTAGGCAGAACACACGGAGGGAGCTGGTCACTGCTGACGGAGGCTCAAGTCTTGGCTAGCTTCTTTCAGGACTCACCCTCCCACCTTTCAGGAATTGTCCTGTGACCTGAAGCTGAGCCCCGAGAGGGTACCTGGGGCCCCCCGGCCCTGGTGTCAGTGTGTGCCACAGCTTACCCTGCTGTTCCCTAGGCCCCTTCCCTAACATTGAAACTACCGTCTAACCTGGATGTTTTTTTCTCTTTTTTTGGGAGGTGGGGGCAGGGGGACGGAGTTTTGCTCTCGTCTCCCAGGCTGGAGTACAATGGCATGATCTCGGCTCACTGCAACCTCCACCTCCTGGGTTCAAGCGATTCCACCTCAGCCCCCCAAGTAGCTAGGATTACAGGTGCCCACCACCATGCCTGACTAATGTTTGTATTTTCAGTAGAAACAGGGTTTCACCATGTTGGACAGGCTGATCTCGAACTGACTTCAGGTGATCTACCCGCCTTAGCCTCCCAAAGTGCTGGAATTACAGGCGTGAGCCACTGTGCCCAGCCATGGATGTTTTATTTTGCTAATTGTCTGCCTCTCCCCAGTCGAATGTAAGCTCCATGAGGACAGGGGTTTTGTTTTTTAATTCACTGCTGTATTCCCAATGCTTAGCACACAGTGCCTGGCACGTAGCGGCCACTTTAAACATATTGGTCAAATAAATGAATATAGGAAGGAGTGGATTCCATCTTAAATTCCCTCTTAGAATTTGGCGTCAAGGAGGAGTGAGGGCCTTGGAGCTCAGCAGAATCCCTGGAGCGGAATCCCTGCTTGGTTACTGCATAGCTCCAAGTTGCCCCCATCCCAATCAGAGTTAAGATGTCCTCCTGGCCGCAAGGTCTTTCTATTTAGGAACTGCACAAGCCTAACTGCCTCCTGTCCTCACACCACTTCACAAAAGGCTCAATTCCAATTTTGCCCAGAGAGGGCCCCTCACAGGGCCAGACTGAGGGCATTGGGCTCTGACCACCATCCCCTGCCACCCCACATTTTCTTCCTTCGGGCCTGGGCCCCAACCCTGGCCCCGAACACAAGAGCCAGAGCCAAACGCTTCTAGCATATACCACCACGGGTGATTTATTTAAGGGTCTCCAAATAATTGCTTAAGCATCACCATGGCAACCTGAAGGGTTGCCATGGAGACTGGAGCAGGAAACGTCCCCATGGAGACCCCTGGGAGACTCTCTAGGAAATCATTACCAGGTGGAGGGGCTTGGGAAGGGTGAGCTGGACAAATAAGGGAGCCCCACGGTTTGTGTGCTGGCACAGGAAGGGGGGGTTGAAAGGGGCAAAGTGGGAAAAACCAGCTTAGAAAAGCAGGCAAGTTAATGATCTCCAGCTCTAGGGTCCCATGTGATAAATAACTTCCATTATATCCATAGAAGAGATCTGACAGAAAAGACAAGAATCTGGTGTTAATGGTGGCCCCTGGGACGGGGTTGGAGGAAAGAGATTTCTTTTTCACTTTATACTCCTTTGCACTGTTTGACTTTCTTTTATCATAGGCACGTAAATAGTAATTATTCCAAAATTAAATGTTATTTACTTAGTATGTTAAATATTTTGTATCCTCAAAACAACCCCATAGGGTAGGTATCATCTCCATTATATGGCTGAGGAAACTGCTGTTCAGAAAGGCTCAGAAAGTGGCCCACAAGGCTGGGAGTGGCAGCTCATGCCTGTAATCCCAGCACTTTGGAAGGCGGAGGCAGGAAGATAACTTGAGCCCAAGAGTTCAAGACGAGCCTGGGCAATAGAGTGAGACCCTGTCTCTACAAAAAAAATTTTATAGTTTTTATCACATGACACTTGTAAAGAAAAAAACAATTTTAAATTAGCTGGATCTGGTGCACACCTATAGTCCCAGCTACTCGGGAAGCTGAGCTGGGAAGATTGCTTGAGCCCAGGAAGTCAAGACTGCAGTGAGCCCATGATCTCAACCCTGCACTTCAACCTGGGCAACAGAGTGAGACCTTGTCTCAAAAGGAAAGAGAGAGAGAAGGAGAAAAGGGAGGGAGAGGGAGAGAAAGAGAGGAGGGGCCAGGTGCGGTGGCTCACGCCTATAATACCAGCAGTTTGGGAGGCTGAGGCAGGTGGGTCACCTCAGGTCAGGATTTCGAGATCAGCTTGGCCAATCTGGTGAAACCCCATCTCTACTAAAAATACAAAATTAGCTGGGCATAGTGGTGCATGCTTGTAATCCCAGCTACTCGGGAGGCTGAGGCAGGAGAATTGCTTGAACCCAGCAGGGGGAGGTTGCTGTGAGCTGAGATTGCAGCATTGCTCTCCAACCTGAGCAACAAGAGAACATCTCTGTCTGGGGGGTGGGGGAGGAGAGAGAGAGAGAGAGAGAAAAGAAGAATAGAGAAGAAGAAAAAGAAGAAGGGAGGAGGAGGAGGAGGAGGGGTTGAGGAGGGAGGGAGGGAGGAAAGAAAAAGAAAAGGAAGGAAGAAGGAAGGAAAGAAAGAAAGAGAGAAAGGGTGGGAGGGAGGGAAAGAAAAGGAAAGAAAGAGGAGGAGGAGAAAGAGGAAGAAGGAAAGAAGGGAGGAAGGGAGGGAGGAAGGAAGGAAGGACACAATCATGGCGACGGTCGGGAATCAAACCCAGAGCTTCTGGACCCCTGTGCAAGCCTGGATTCTCTGGTCTCAGCCCAGCTCTGCCACTAATATGCCAGGCACCTTTAGATAACCCGCATGCATTCCTCTGGGCCTCAGTTTCCTCACGTGTCAGATAGTTTAGCAGTTTAGACTGGATGAAGACAGTGGTCTCTCTAGCTTGACATCCTGAGTTCATGAAGGGTTTCCCTCAGCACCATGGAGAGTCACAGCTCTGGGTGGGGGGTGGGGAGTAGCGAATGTGGTGACAGAGAAAAAGGGTGTGACAACAGCCCACAGAGACTTTGAGAAACCTCCCAATTCTCCCTTTGCAGAGAGTGTAAGAGAAGCAGGGAAGGTGAGCCACCAGGAAAGTGCACGTCAAAACCACAATGGGGAATGGGGCCAGGTGAGGTGGCTCCTGCCTGTCATCCCAGCACTTTGGGAGGCTGAGGGGGTGGGGATCACTTGAGCCCTGGAGTTTGAGGTTACAGTGAGCTAAGATTGTGCCACTGCACTGTAGCCTAGGAAACAGAGGGAGACCCTCTGTAAATTTTTTTTTTAATTAAAACATTTTTTCAAATAAAATAATTCGCTGGGCCTAGTGGTGTGCATCTGTAATCCCAGCTACTTGGGAGGCTGAGGTGGGAGAATAACTTGAGCCCTAGAGATGGAGGTTGCAGTGAGCCAAGATTGCACCACTGCACTCCAGTCTGGGTGACAGCGTAAGACCCTGTCTCAAAAAATAAAAAATAAAAATTTTAGCCTGGACAACATAGCAAAACCCTGTCTCTATTAAAAATACAAAAATTAGCCATGCATGGTGGCTCACACCTCTAATCCTAGCACTTGGGGAGGCTGAGGTGGGCAGATCACCTGAGGTCAGGAGTTGGAGACCAGCCTGACCAACATGGAGAAACCCTGTCTCTACTAAAAATACAAAAATAACCAGGCATGGTGGTGCATGCCTGTAATCCCAGCTACTTGGGAGGCTGAGGCAGGAGAATCATTTGAACCAGGGAGGTGGAGGTTGTGGTGAGCTGAGATCATGCCATTGTACTCCAGCCTAGGCAACAAGAGTGAAACTCTGTCTCAAAAAAAGAAAAAAATTAGCCAGGTGCGGTGGTGCACACCTGTAGTCCCAACTACTTGGGAGGCTGAGGTAGGAGGATCAGTGTCTGGGAGGTCAAAGCTACAGTGAGTTGAGATCATGTCACTGGACTCCAGTCTGGGCGACAGAGAGCCTGTCTCAAAAAAAAGAATTAGCGGAGCGCAGTGGCTCATGCCTGAAATTCCAGCACTCTGGGAGACTGAGGCAGGCAGAATATGAGGTCAAGAGATTGAGACCATCCTGGCCAACATGGTGAAAACCTGTCTCTACTAACAATTCAAAAATTAGCTGGGCGTGGCGGTGCTTGCCTATAGTCCCAGCTATTCAGGAGGCTGAGGCAGGAGAATCATTTGAACCCGGGAGGTGGGGGTTGCAGTGAGCCAAGATCTCGCCATTGCACTCCAGCCTGGGCGACAGAGTGAGACTCTGTCTCAAAAAAATAATAGTAATAATAAAAGAAAAACATTTTAAAAAAACACATGGCTGATGCCAGGCGCGGTGGCTTATGCCTATAATCCCAACACTTTGCGAGGCTGAAGCAGGTGAATCAATTGAGGTCAGGAGGTCGAGATCAGCATGGCCAACATGGTGAAACCCTGTCTCTACTAAAAATACAAAATTTAGCCAGCATGCTTGCTTGAGCCCAGGAGGCAGAGGTTGCAGTGAGCTGAGATCACGCCACTGGGTGACACATCGAGGATCTATCTCAAACAAACAAACACACAGCTGGGTGCAGTCGCTCCCACACCTTTAATCCCAGCACTTCCGGAGGCCAAGGTGGGTAGAGCACTTAAACCCAGGAGTTTGAGACCAGCCTGGGCAACAGAGTGAGACCCTGTCTGTACAAAAAAGAAAAAACTTAGCTGGGCATGGTGGCACACACTTGTAATCTCATCTACTCTGGAAGCTAAGGTGGGGGGATTACTTAAGCCCAGGGAGCAGAGGTTGCAGCGAACTGTGATGGCAACACTGTACTCCAGCTTGTGTGACAGAGCAAGACCCTGTCTCAGAAAGAAAAAAAAAAAAGCCTGGGCTTGGTGGCAAGCCTGTAATCTCAGCGCTTTGGGATGCTGAGGCAGGTGGATCGCCTGATGTCAGGAGATTGAAACCAGTCTGGCCAACATGGCGAAACCCAGTATCTACTAAAAATATAAAAAGTAGCGGGGCACGTTGGCAGCCTCCTGTAATCCCAGCTATTTGGGAGGCTGAACCGGGAGACTTGCTTGAACCCGGGAGGCAGAGTTTGCAGTGAGCCGAGATTATGTCATTGTACCCCATCCTGGGCACAAGAGTGAAACTCTGGCTCAAAACAAAACAAAACACCCTACACACAATGAGATACCGCTTCACAGCCACTGGGACGGCTGGAATAAAAAAGATGAACAATTACAAGTATTTGCAAGGATGTGGAGAAATCAGAACCCTCCTACACTGCTAGTGGAAATGTCAAATGGGGCAGCCACTTTGAGACACAGTTTGGCAGATCCTCAAAAAATTAAACATATGGACACTATATGACCTGCCCATTCCCCTCTTAGGTAGACACCCAAGACAAGTGAAAATATACCTCCACATGAAAATGTCCATAGCAGCATTATCCATAGTACCCAAAAGCGGCATCTCCCCAAAAATCCATCAACTGAAGAATGGATAAACGAAATGTGATATGTCCATACAATGAAATATTATTCAAATCATAGAAAGGAATGAAGTTCTCTTACAGGCTACAACATGGATGAATCCTGAAAACATGCTACGTGAAAGGAGCCAGTCACAGAAGACAACACAGGATCACATAGTAAATGATTCCATTTATATGGAATGTCCAGATAGAGAAATCAAAAGCAATAGAGAGTAGATTATTTGTTACCTAGGGTTGGGGGAGAGGAGAAACAGGGATGAGAGAACAGCTAAGGCAGTGTTCCCCGACTTTTTTGGCACCAGGAATTAGTTTCATGGAAGACAGTTTTTCCACAGACTGCTGGGGGTGGGGGATAGTTTTGGGATGACTCAAAGCTAAACATTTTATTGCGCACTTTATTTCTATTATAACTACATTGTAATATATAATGAAGTAATTACACAACTCTCCATAATGTAGAATCAGTGGGATCCCTGAGCTTGTTTTCCTGCAACTAGACAGTCCCATCTAGGTGGTGTGGGAGACGGTGACATCCAAAGTGTGTTGCTTATGCCCAGTCTACGCCATAATCTTGTTTTGGTTGCTGTCACTGTGGAAAACCCTGCTTCACAAGGATAGGATGTTGGAAATGGAAGCAGGCTTTTCAGTGTTTTTCTGGCAATCTCAGGACATTCCGCCTTGACTGTAATTCAGAACGTACAGAGACTTGAAGTTGTCTCAAACATACTTTTAAGGCAGCTGTGCAACTGAAGTACATCGACTCACTTGCCACCATAAAGCCTGTCACCAGATGCAGCTTAATTGTCCCTTGCCACTCACTAATGGGGTTTTGAGATGAGTCTGCAAGCAATTGATTTATGATGGTCTCTGTGCAGGCAAACCTCTCTAATAACGTTCATCTGTATTTGCAGCCACTCCCCAGCGCTAGCATCACTGCCTCAGCTTCACCTCAGACCATCAGGCATTAGATTCTCATAAGGAGCACAACCTAGATCCCTCACACATGCAATTCACAATCGCATTCACACTTCTCTGAGAATCTAATGCTGCTGCTGATCTGACAGGAGGTGGAGCATGGTGGCTCACGCCTGTAATCCAAGCACTTTGGGAGGCTCAGGCTGGTGGATCACTTGAGATCAGGAGTTCAAGACCAGCCTGACCAACATGGCGAAACCCCGTCTCTACTAAAAATACAAAAATTAGCAGATATGGTGGCAGGTGCCTGTAATCCCAGCTACTCCGGAGGCTGAGGCAGGAGAATCGCTTGAACCCAGGAGATGGAGGTTGCAGCAAGTCGAGATTGTGCCACTGCACTCCAGCCTGGGCAACACAGAGAGACTCCATCTCCAAAAAAGAAAAACTGCTCAGCAACAGGAAGCCATCTTTAAAGTGTTTCTCCAATAGTAAGTTTCCATCACTCCCCTGGACTTCCTTGGGACTGGCCCAGGCTGTGCACTCTTCTCTGCCACCTGGTGGGACAGTTGCTCCCTTGCCAACACCAGCTATTATAATTTCATTACATGCATGTGTATATATCTATGTATGTGTATTCATCAATTTGACAGGAAAAAATGTTATCTATTTTATTTATTAATTTATTTTGAGAGAGGGCTTTTCTCTGTCACCTAGGCTGGAGTGCAGTGGCACAATCTCAGCCCACTAGCAACCTCCACCTCCTGGCCTCAAGCCATCCTCCCACCTCAGCCTCCTGAGTAGCTGGGACTACAGGCACGTGCCACCATGCCTGGCTAATTTTTGAATTTTTAGTAGAGAAGGGTTTTGCTATGTTGCCCACGCTGGTGTTGAACTCCTGAGCTCAAGTGATCCACCAGCCTCAACCTCCCAAAGAGCTGGGATTACAAACGTGAGCCACTGTGTCTGGCCCTATCTATTTTAATTTTTACTTCTTTGTTTACTCCTGAGGTTCAACTTTTGTTGGCTATTATTCTTTTTCCATGAGTTGCCTATCCTTAGAATGCAACCGGGAGAACAAGTGTGTTCAGTTGGCATTGTCCATCGCACAGGTGTGTGGGACCTCATTACCCTGTTTTTGATAACTTGCGTTGTTTATGGCACCAAGTGTATTAATCAGAGTTCCTGGTAACAAGAAATAGAAACCAAGTCTGGTTAATGAAGTGGAAAAGCTTTGTTTTGTCATGTTTTTGGAAACGTATCAGGCAGATCACAGAATCATAAAGGCTGGAAACCCAGGATGAGAAAAAGAGCAAAAACCAAGGGTTACTGGCAGCAGAGTCCAGCTGGATCCCACCCTAGGCATGGTCTGGTTAGGACCCTGGCTTTCATGCCAGGGGACCTGGTGCTGCCTCCGCCCCCACTACCCAAATAACATTCTCCCGTTTTCCTTAGCAGGAGCATCCAATGGGCCCCATTTGCCACCATGGAGCAGGAATGGGGACAGTGAATATCTATCATTCCTGTCTGGGGGAACAGGAAGCAAGGGGAGGCCTTCACGTAGCAGAGGAAGGGGGATTCAGATGCTGTGCTGTCCAAAAGATGCTGACCACCAAGTTTATGAACTACTTAACAGGGCACAAAGCATCTTCCTGTCCGTAAATAGAGCTATCAGTGGCCACCAAGTGTTGGATGTTGCTACGTAGAAGGCACCCGGCTCAGCATATGACATGCTACATTATTAGCTCTTTTTTTTTTTTCTAACCAGGAACACGTGCACTTTATTGAACGTTTTTTGTAGAAAAGTGTGTGAGGATAAAGGACTGATACAGGACTCAGCTTGGAGCAGGGCGAGGAATGGAAGGTGGAGTCGTGGGAAACAGGTCACGGACAGTCCCTGGCCTGGATGATTCCTCTTGATCTATCCACAGACTTGCATGATAATCAGCAGAACGGTCATGATGATGCCCAAAATCAAGGCCCAGACGTTCATTCAGGCACTTGGTGGTGGAAGCATATGCCTGGGCCCCGGTCAGATTGCCAACCATCTTCCTGTCCCTAGATTTCACAGAGTGGGCAAACGCTATGAAGTCCAGGCAGCAGGAGTTCATGAAAAGGGTGTTAAACAGGGACCAGACGACCTGGTCGGGCACGGAGGTCTCGCTGCGGATGTGAATCATGGTGGATGTCAGGGGAGCAGGGTTGTGGGGCTCCCCCAGCACAGCCACCTCATGCTCCTCCTTCAGCATCTCATAGTTGGGGGGACAGTCAGTGTTGGCGGAAGTGAAGAACGTTTGGACAATGTGGTTCATGGTGTCCAGGGAAGACCAGCTGTGGTCGGGTTGCTGTGATGATTCTCAGTGGGCCCGCCCTTTCCCCACGAGTTTTGATTTCTCCCATTACCTCTTCTAATGATCCTCCAAGGCTGGTGTTACTCTCTCTGTTTTGTAAATAAGAAAACCAAGCCCCGAGTGATCCTATCACTTTCCCCAAGCACACAGTAAATGTCAGAGCCAAAATGCAAACTCTGCTCCATCTGACTCTAAAATCACACCCTAAGGGGATTCCCCCCTTAGCTGTTTTGACAATCAAAACACCCCCCCACCCACCCCCCAGGAGTTGCCAGAGGCCACCCAGTGAGTGAGTGGCAGAATACAGCCCCACTAGATTCATTCTATCAGGACCTTTGGATTATCTTCAGGATCCCAGGAGGGCTCCAAACGCAAGGGCTCTCCTGATCGACGTAAGGAAGACACTTTGGTGATGTGTTTTCTGCATGTTCCCTGTTTTAGCCAGCATGTCAAGAAAATGTGTAAAATGTGTATTTAAAAAGATATTTTAGGCCAGGTGCGGTGGCTCACGCCTGTAATCCTAACACTTTAGGAGGTCGAGGCAGGTAGATGGCTTGAGGTCAGGAGTTTGAAACCAGCCTGGCCAACATGGAGAAACCCCATCTCTACTAAAAAATACAAAAATTAGCCAGCCATGGTGGCATGCGCCTGTAGTCCCAGCTACTCGGGAGGCTGAGGCAGAAGGATAGCTTGAACCTGGGAAGTGGAGGTTTCAGTGAGTCGAGATCACACCACTGCACTCCAGCCTGATCGACAGAGCGAGACTCCCTTTCAAAAAAAAAAAAAAAAAGGTATTTTAAAGCCTCTGGTTCTAGGTCTGATGGAGGTCAGATGGAGTAGCTGGTATCAGATTTATCTTTCTGTGGCCTCTGCTATAAATGACTATAAAGCCCAGACAAAATATGATAAACAACTCTTTGCAGATATGGCACATCAAGCAGTACAAGGCTATGGTCACTAAGAGTTCACCCCCGCTTTCACGCTGAAGATACTTTCTTTTTCTTGTTGTTGTTCCTTTTTTTTTTTTTTTTTTGAGACAGATTCTTGCTCTGTCGCCTAGGCTGGAGTGCAGTGGTGCGATCTCAGCTCACTGCAACCTCCACCTCCTGGGTTCAAGCGATTCTCCTGCCTCAGCCTCACGAGTAGCTAGAACTATAGGCATGCACCAACACACCCGGCTAATTTTTGTAGTTTGAGTAGAGATGGGGTTTCTCCATGTTGGCCAGGCTGCTCTCAAACTCCTGACCTCAGGTGATCCACCCGCCTTGGCCCCGAAAGGTGCTGGGATTACAGACGTGAATCACCACCCCCGGCCTTCACGCTGAAGACGTTTTCTTGACTGTGGGAAACAGTGTCCAAGGAGACACTGGCAGTGTTACTGGGTGGGGAAAACAGACGGGAGTACAAGGCTGCTGAGGCAACGGGGATTTGGGGGAGAGAAAGGAGACAGAGAGCAGAAACCCAAAAATTCTGCATAAAAATCCTTCTTGAGGACACAAGGAAGCTTTTTGAGGGGATAAAAATGTTCTTTTTTTTTTTAATATTTTATTGCATTTTAGGTTTTGGGGTACATGTGAAGAACATGCAAGATTGTTGCATAGGTACACACATGGCAGTGTGGTTTGCTGCCTTCCTCCATATCACCTATACCTCGCATTTCTCCCCATGGTATCCCTCTCCAACACCCCACCCCCTGCTGTCCCTCCCCTAATTCCCCCCCAACAGACCCCAGTGTGTGATGCTCCCCTCCCGTGTCCATGTGTTCTCATTGTTCAACACCCACCTATGAGTGAGGACATGCGGTGTTTGATTTTCTGTTCTTGTGTTAGCTTGCTGAGAATGATGGTTTTCAGGTTCATCCATGTCCCTACAAAGGACTCATCATTTTTTATGGCTGCATGGTATTCCATGGTATATATGTGCCACATTTTCCCTGTCTATTCTATCATCAATGGGCATTTGGGTTGGTTCCAAGTCTTTGCTATTGTAAACAGTGCTGCAATGAACATTCGTATGCATGTGTCCTTAAAACAGAACAGAATGATTCATAATCCTTTGGATCTATACCCAGTAATGGGATTGCTGGGTCAAATGGAATTTCTATTTCTAGGTCCTTGAGGAATCGCCACACTGTCTTCCACAATGGTTGAACTAATTTACACTCCCACCAACAGTGTAAAAGTGTTCCTATTTCTCCACATTCTCTCCAGCATCTGTTGTCTCTAGATTTTTTAATGATTGCCATTCTAACTGGCATGAGGTGGTATCTCAATGTAGTTTTGATTTGCATTTCTCTAATGACCAGTGATGATGAGTATTTTTTCATATGTTTGTTGGCCTCATGTATGTCTTCTTTTGTAAAGTGTTTGTTCATATCCTTCGTCCACTTTTGAATGGGCTTGTTTTTTTCTTGTAAATCTGTTTTAGATATTTGTAGATTCTGCATATTAGCCCTTTGTCAGATGAGTAGATTGCAAACATTTTTTCCCGTTCTGTTGGTTGCCGATTCACTCTAATGATTGTTTCTTTTGCTGTGCAGAAGCTGTGTAGTTTGATTAGGTCCCATTTGTCTATTTTGGCTTTTGTTGCCAATGCTTTTGGTGTTTTAGTCATGAAGTCCTTGCCTATGCCTATGTCCTGAATGGTTTTGCCTAGATTTTCTTCTAGGGTTTTTATGGTGTTAGGTCTTATGGTGTTAGGTCTTTAATCCATCTTGAATTAATTTTAGTGTAAGGTGTCAGGAAGGGGTCCAGTTTCTGCTTTCTGCACGTGGCTAGCCAGTTTTCCCAGAATCATTTATCAAACAGGAAATCCTTTCCCCATTGCTTGTTTTTGTCAGGTTTGTCAAAGATCAGATAGTTGTAGATGTGTGGTGTTGCCTCCAAAATCGTCAGATTCACCAGGGTTGAAATGAAGGAGAAAATGCTAAGGGCAGCCAGAGGGAAAGGTTGGGTTACCCACAAAGGGAAGCCCATCAGACTCACAGCAGATATCTCAGCAGAAACCCTACAAGCCAGAAGAGAGTGGGGGCCAATATTCAACCTCCTTAAAGAAAAGAACTTTCAACCCAGAATTTCGTATTCAGCCAAACTAAGCTTCATAAGCGAAGGAGAAATAAAATCCTTTACGAAAAAGCAATTACTCAGAGATTTCATCACCACCAGGCCTGCTTTACAAGAGCTCATGAAAGAAGCACTAAACATAGAAAGGAACAACCAGCACCAGCCACTCCAAAAACATACCAAATGGTAAAGAGCACTGACACAATGAAGAAACTGCATCAACTAACGAGCAAAACAGTCAGCTAGCATCAAAATGGCAGGATCAAATTCACACATAACAATATTAATCCTAAATGTAAATGAGCTAAATGCCCCAATCAAAAGACACAGACTGGCAAATTGGATAAAAAGCCAAAACCCATCAGTGTGCTGTATCCAGGAAACCCATCTCACATGCAAGGATACACAAAGGCTCAAAATAAAGGGATGGAGGAAGATTTACCAA
>CAUYLG010002581.1:0-34559 GCA_963573385.1 Cacajao melanocephalus
ACAGGCACGCTCCAGCACACTTGGCTAATTTTTGTATTTATAGTAGAGATAGGGTTTCAGCATGTTGGCCAGGATGGTCTTGAACTCCTGACCTCAGGTGATCTGCCCACCTTGGCCTCCCAAAGTGCTGGGATTACAGGCATGAGGCACTGCTCCTGGCTGACACCAAATTTCAAAAGAGAAAAGAGAGGGCCCTCCTGCTGGGGCCTCACCCTCAGGTCCTCCCAACTGACTGTCATCTTGATCTCTTTTGGTTTGAGAAAGTAAAGGTGAAACCTTTGCAGGTAACTTTTTTAAAAATCTGGATGAGTTAAAAAACATGTGCATGCGTGTGCACGCGCACGCGCGCGCGCACACACACACACACACACCCCAGCCCCTCTACTTAGTTCTTCCTAGTAAATTGTATTTTTCCTGCTTGTTTCTCTGTTAACAATCTTCATGTTGATTTTTGCCTGCTGACATCACTTAGGTGCGAGGTTTAGGTTGGGAACAGCTCTACCCAGTACCACTGTTTCCCTTCTTTCCTATCACAGACAGTAGAGTCAAAGATTTGGGTTGGAAGTAGAAGAAGGGGGCCACTAGCTTGCGTGGGCCTGTGTCACCTATTTTGGGCATGAGATTTCTGAGTCACCATCTAAATTAAACACAGGTGTTCTTAGCAGCCCAGCCTACCCAGAGATATTGCTGGGAGCCCTCGAGGGGGAGACTGTCCTCTCAAGAGCATCAGGACTGGCAAAAAAGCACTTTTAAGATAAGGCCCCCAATGTGACATCTCCATAGGGAATGAATTTTGGTCATATCTTGGCAAGGTCAGATTTCAAATCTTGGTCTCAGAATCTTCTATTCTCTGATATATAGGGTGACTTACTTATGTCAATTTCATAACCTGTAAGGTGGTTCTCTAATTCAGAAATTGCAAGGTTGTTATACAAATGAAAGACAGTGACAACGATGATCGTTAAGTGCCCACACACAGTAGGTGCTTAGAAGATGGTATGTGCCGTTACTGGCATCCATTCTGGAATTAACCTTTGTGTTCATTGTGTTTTCCATCCCCAGACCCTCAAGCTAAACTCCTGGAAAAAATAAATCAGCAAGGGCTGATTTACTCACCTTTGAAATTCTCAAAGAACAGGAAGGTGTGTAGCTAGCTGTCAGCAAATTCTTGTGGGTGAAACCACCAGCACTTGGGGCTCCCTCTGCCACCCTAAACCCTAACCCTATCTTGGCACACACACCTTAAGGGACCATGCTTTCAGATGTCCCCTCACAGATGTCAACAGTGGTGGTTGGTGGAATAAGAGACAGACACTTGGCACGAAGCAGAAACCTAGAAAAGCACAGCATATTTCGGTTTAAGTGGCAAAGGCATCATGAAGAGGACAGCCTGGGGACAACTGAATTTCCAGAAAGTTGTCAGAGGTGAGAACGGCAGAGGCTCCAAGGCAAGGTCACTGGGAGGGCAGGGGCTGCAGAGGTCTGAGTGCAAGTGTGTCTGTGGGTGCGGAAGGGTAAGACCATTCCCATTCATTGATGAAGTACCACTGAGGGCGGGGCTCGGTGCTGCAGATGCGGTGGAGAATGAGACACAGCCAGTGGAAACAGAGACAAAGAAGAGGCCATGGCAAGAGTCTGTGTGGCCCCAGCAGCGCGTACACAATGCTCAGAGAGCACAGAGGAGGTTGGTGAAACGTGCTGAGACCTGAGGATTGAGGAGAGGAGTCAGCCTGGCCAGAGGAGGAACATTTTGAACAGAGGACTGCGCTTTAAAGGCCTGGGCATACTTGGTTTGCACATGGAAGTTGAAGCTTACAGAAGCCTGTGGTTCTAGGGGCTGGCACTGGGGCAGATCTGTTCAATCCAGCAGTGGGTGTCCCGAGGGGAGTCTCTTGGGTGACAGGCTGGGCATTCCAGGAATTGTCCTTCCTGGGAGGTGGTGACAGCACTCGGAGTCAGTGGGGATGGAGGGGGTGAGAAGTACCCTGAAAAGCAGAGCAGGGAGGCCCACGACAGAGCAGCAGCTTTACCCATGCCAGGCTCAGGGGCACCTGGTTCTGCCTCTTGTTCTGGAACTTGGAGCTAACGAAGGAGGAAGTTGAGCCTTTCCTTCGGCTGCCCCTTTGGCAGACTGTGGCCCAGAGAGCAGTTGACAGCAGATCAGATTCCGTTTCAAAGGTTAACTGCTTTACCACGGGCCTGGCACTCTGTCCAGACCAGAGAACGCTCGGATTCAGGGTCAGTTCCATCCCTGCTTGGAAATATCCTCGCTCCTCCGTGACGTCTCTCTGTCACTGTAGGCCTTAAAATGCCACCATCAAAAAGACTGGTGCCTCCATGGGGCTCAGCACAGTGGCTGACAGAGGAAAACAGACAGCCAGGGTTTGCACTTGGAAGTGAAGAGGAGCATGAGCAGGCACCTTCCTGCCCCAAGTCCCCTCCCATGTCCTGTCACCGGTGTCACCGGTGTCTCAGTCAGACAACACAGTGTGTTGTGGTGGAAGGAGAGCCAGACATCCAGGTCTGTGCCTCTGACAACCTGTGTGACTCTCGGCAAGTCACTTTCCATGCGAGCACACGAGTCTCCATCTCCGTGGTGAAACAGTGTGGTTTGGGACCTGCCCGTCTGGCTCACAAAGTTACAAGTGATGGTCAGTTGATATGCAACAGATAGGTGTGTATGACCAAAAAGCACAATAAAGAGATGATTTGCTCTATTTAAGGATTGCCCAATATCTCCTGCCTGTAGTTCAGTGTTGTTGTCATTTGTGTGGATGGGTGGGACAGAGATGACAGTTTTCCTTCCAGAGAGAAGCAGCCTGTGCCTGCTTTGCTGACGGAGGCGCTGACTTCAGGCATCAGTGAGCATTGCAAAGAAGCCAGGGTCATGGGTCCAGGCAGAGCCTTGCTCCCAGCTGATCTCTGGTGTCTGTTTCTGCAGGTAGCCAGAGAGGCCACAGCAAGCATCTACAGCAAGGGTGGGGTTCCCTGGGGTCAAAGTCACAGAGAAATGGGGAACCCTGGAATGCAAGGGCAGGGAGGGACTTGCCAATCAGATTCCGCAAACATTTGCTCAGTGCCTCCAGGATGTACCAGGCACTGGGCCAGGTGACTTATATACATTAAATAGTTTCATCTCCATGACAACCCTGGAGCTCAGGCGGCAGGTTATCTCCATTTCACTAGTTCCAATAGGTCGCACGACCAGGCCAAGAGCACGTCCCATGCCCTACTTGGCCTGTTTGGATCCTCTCATTGATGAGGTCTCATCTGAAACATGACCTTCTCAGAGAGGCCTCCCAGGTGCCTTCTCCTGCTCTGTCTCCCAGGTGAGAGTGCAGTGGCACGATCACAGTTCACTGCAGCCTTGACATCCCGGCTCTAGTGATCCTCCTGCCTCAGCCTCTTGAGTACCTAGGACTACAGGCACACATCACTGCACTTGGCTAATTTTTAAAATTTTTTTGTAGAGGTGGGGTCTCTCTATGCTGTCTAGGCCGGTATTGAACTCCTGGCCTCAAGTAATCCTCCCACCTCGGCCTCCCAAAGTGCTGGGATTACAGGTGTGAGCCACCGTGCCTGGTCTTTTTTTTTTTTTTTTTTTTTTTTAATTTACAGAACGCTTTGTAATCACACAGTTGGGTGTTTTGGGTGTTGCCTTATTTAATGTCTACCTCTCCAACTAGACTATAAACACAAGGTCCAGAGCCCTGTCAATTTCATTCACCACAGCACTTAAGAAGATCTGAGAAAACACTTGCTGAACAAACTATAGGAATAAATACAGGTATTAGGAACTTAGCATACATGGTCTGATTTTTAAAATTCTCGCGTTGGTTGTTTTTCATTGCTCTTCTTTCTAGATGAGAGATGAAAAATGGTGTTTTGGATGAGACTTTTCAATAAAGCCGCAAAAGTTCTCATAATCTTTCTCACCCTGAAACCACTGAGCATCAGCCTGTGAAGTGAGGCTAAGACCCTCAGCAAGTCCCTGGATCCACAGAGATCTCTTCCCACTTCATAATTTACACAGCACGCAAAGCATTGCAGGTGCTCTAAGAATTCATCCTGACTGTGAAGTAAGCCAATTAAACATGCTCCTTAGCTCTTGAATACATGCAGACTGGCTGTTTCCACCCTGGCAGACAAGTGTATTTGGTAAGCACCTAACTTGAATAGAGTCAGCTATGGCTCAGACCAGGCTGTCCATAGTTCAACTGTACCATTTCCCTGATGGAAATGCCTACTGCACTCTTCCTTCCAACCCTGGTCCTAAGAAGCACCAGTGATAACCAGTCAAATGCCTCATGCTAACACTGGCACCCTGTAGGTGCTTGGTAACCGTTGCCTCTCTTCCTTTCCCCACTTGTCAAGGATGGGCTGTGATCCTATGTCCTTCCTTCCCCAACCCCCAGGGACATTCCCCTCCTCTGAATTCTTGCACAATTTCCTTCATTCTCCTACCATTGGCAGCTAACTCTGCTAACTTTGAACTGAGACATTTCTGCTCTCAACACGTGGGTCTCCAAATCCAGGTTGGGAGCTCCTTAGAGACAGGGATTTAGTTGGTCTGGTACTTTGAGGTCTGGCCATTCTTGGCCCCTAACAAGGTTCACAGAAGGCCTGGCCTTGCCCAGAGTAGCTGCTCCACAGATGAGGACCAAA
Organism: Cacajao melanocephalus; assembly: GCA_963573385.1. Classification (NCBI taxonomy): domain Eukaryota; kingdom Metazoa; phylum Chordata; class Mammalia; order Primates; family Pitheciidae; genus Cacajao; species Cacajao melanocephalus. The sequence goes on from CAUYLG010002581.1 coordinate 4,666, forward strand.
CCTTTGACCCTTTTCAAGACAAGGCAGATTGGATGTAGGCCAAGCTAGGAAAGAAATTTGACATGTAGGTGTCAATCAGCTTTTCCTTCTTCAGGTCTGAAATGAGTTCTGTCTAGGCCTCCATCTCAAAAACTGAACCCTTGATCCCATCACTGTAACTTTCCAATTCTCCTTCCAAGAGGACAACCTGCGCCTGGGAGATAAATAGGGTTTCAGAACAGGAAAATCAGGCAGGGCACAGTGGCTCACAACCGTAATCCCATCAATTTGAGAGACTGAAGCAGAAGGACCACTTGTGGCCAGGAGTTCAAGACCAGCCTGTGTTACATAGCGAGACCCCCATCTCTATGAAAAAGTTAAAAAAATAGTCCAGTGCAGTGGTGACTGCCTGTAGTCCCAGCTACTGGAGAGGCTGAGGCAGGAGGATTGCTTGAGCCTGAGGGGTCAAGGCTGCAGGGAGCCGTGATCTCCCCATTGCATTCCAGCTTGGGCGATAGAGTGACCCCCATCTCAAAAAAAAATACAAATAAAAACGATTAAAATAAAATGAAAAAACCTGACTGATGAGGGTCAAACAAGAAAAGCAGAATTCTGTCCAAGAGGTTATTATGGGGGCAAAAATGAGCCTAAAAGCCAGAAAACAAGAAGTTAGGCCTTCACTGAATTGCAAACCAGACGGAAACAAGAGAGCAAGAAGAGCTGAACAGCTGCTGAGAAAGAGCCTGGGACTCTGACACTTGCCTCCACCCATGTGGACAGGGTGCCCAGTTTGAAGGCTCAGAATCAGAAGGACACCCACACAGGCCTCCCCCGCTTCCTTTAGCTACCGGGTGTCCAGACAAAAAGCGAACAAGGCAGTAGGAAAATGGAAGCTCCTATTTCCCTTCTCATTAAAACTGTGGGTGTGCCTTTTCTCACACAGAATTTTCCTCACATTCTAGGCTCCCAGCTGTGTCCAGGAGTCCAGCACTTGGCTTTCAGCCAACGCACAAGCTTCCATTTCAGTCTGGAGTTAGAAATCTGTAATGCTTTGACGTTTTGGTCAAATGGCTCATGTCCAGAATGTGCATTTTACAAAACTGCCCTCTCTTCACACTCTGCAGCCTCAATTCTCATTGTGAGTGGCTGAACATAACAAGGAGAACCTTCAGACTAGAAACTGCCTGATTTCTCCCCCCAACTTCTGCCCTGGGAAGGCAGATGTGGGGTTCTGACACAGGAACTTATTCATTCATCTCATTGAAAGGCTATGAGTTAGTTCCTTATTGCTTCTCCATAAAAGAAAAACTCTCTAATGAGCTCTCTTTTTGTTTTTCAAATCAGATATGCAAAGAAGCTCATAACAATTTTTTTTTAATGCAAAACAAGAATCTCCAATTATGGGAGCAAAACCTTTAGCTTCTGAGTTCCTGTCTCACTGAGGAAATGAATTTGAAATGGCAAGGAGGAAATGAGGAGGCAAACTTTCATGTCTATTTTCGTTTTCCAGTGATGTTCTATTTCCTTTGGACTTTGTATAAACAAGGAAAGGATAGTTGTTAGTTCAATTATTACAGATAACCTGTGTCTTTAAAGTAAATGTATCTTATCTAAGTAGGACTTGAATAAATGACTACAGTTTTTCAAAATATAACTCCCCAGCTAATAACAAGAATGATTGCAAACATCACTTTATTGAGCAATTGCTACTTAAAAGACACTAAGTGCTTAGCACACATTGGAAATATTGTTGACTGACTGTATCCATTTTTCCTAGAAATCCCATTTCTGGAAGCCTATTACAAAGAAGTACAATCATCAGTATATACAAAGGAGTACATGTGTGTGCACAAGTGCAAACAAATGTGTTGTAGCATTGTTCATAGTGGAAAAAACTAGAAGCAAAATGAATATTGATAACATGGGCATGGATGAAAAATTATATCTCCAAATTATGAAATACAATGCAGTCATTAAAATCAGAGCTTTACCAGGTGACTAGGATGGAGTTCCAAAAAGTATTGTTGAATGAGAAAAGTAGGATACATGAAACTGAGTATAATATGATTTTTTTTTTTAATGAGACAGAGTCTCACTCTGTCACCCAGGCTGGAGTACAGTAGTGTGGTCTCAGCTCACTGCAACCTCTACCTCCAGGGTTCAAGCAGTTCTTCTGCCTCAGCCTCCCTAGTTGCTGGGACTACAGTCATATGCCACCATGCCCCTGTTAATTTTTGTATTTTTAGTAGAGACGGCGTTTCACCATATTGGTCAGGCTGGTCTCGAACTCCTGACTTCAGGTGATCCACCTGCCTCAGCCTCCCAAAGTGCTGGGATTGCAAGCGTGAGCCATTGCACCAGGCTGATTTCTTTTTTAAAATGGTTTTTAAAAAAATGTATATAAGTGGGAATACAGCCATATACTTTTATTATTTTATTACCATAGAAAAAAACATGGAAGGGGGAGGCCGAGGCAGGAGGATTGCTTGAGGCCCAGGAGTTTGAGATCAGCCTGGGCAACATAGCAAGACCCTCATTTCTACAAAAAATTGGAAAATTAGCTGGGCTTCATGCTTCATGCCAGTAGTTCCAGCTACTCGGGAAGCTGAAGTGGGAGGATCACATGGGCCTGGGGAGATCAAGGCTGCAGAGAGCCATGATTGCGCCACTGTATTCTAGCCAGGGTGACAGAGAGACTCCGTCTAAAAAAAAAGGAAAAGAAAAAAACAAACTTGGAAGGTGCATTCAAGGTTGTTAACATGGTTATGGGGGTTGTTTCATGGGCCTGGGTTCGGCCTGGAGTGGTGACATGAGGGGGAGGGAGGGGAAAACAAAGAGAAAGGGAAAAAGGACTCTGTTTTAAGGAAACCCACCAGGGTATACAGTATACTCACACTGATGTGCTTATGTGCAATTATGCAGTTATGAGTAATGAAAATAAAAATGGTATTGATTTTTTTCTCAACAACCTTGTGAAATATTTTTTCCCACTTAACAGATAAGGAAATGGATGATCTGATTTGCCAAAGGCTATCTGATAGGCCAAGGCTGTCTAATTCCAAGGCCTAAATTCTTTTCCTGTAAGTATGATGCACAGTTATAGTGAAAAAAAATCAAATATTGTAGTAAACTCCAATGAAGATTGTAAAAACTCCCGAGTCCCAGTGACACTGCTATTAAAATTTGAGAAAACAACACTCCAGAATTTTCTCTATGCATATATATACCCATTGACCAAATCCTGCAAAAGATGCCAAAGTCAGTCAGCTATGAGGTTATGGGGGAGGCGCTGCAGCCCTGCAGGAAGTGGATGTTTCTCCTGTCACTCATTCTGAAAAGTGGATAATCCTAGGCAAGGAATTAAGCCAGTCTGAGGACTGAGGGGGGAGGGGGCAAGCCCAGGACCTGCCTTGGGAGGCTAAAAGTGGTTCCTGTGATGGGAAGGGACTGCCCTGACCACTGCAGGCAGCCAGCCTCCCAAAATGTGGATGGCAAGTGGGAGGCATGCATCATAGTGGTCTCTGTCCTCCCGAACAGCTCTCCCCATCGACAGCCTCGAAAGAAACTGGAACTGACCTTTGGACAGGAGGATGGCTGTGTCCCCTCCTGAGGTCAGAGGGGAACACTGCTTCCGGACAGGGCCTGCACTGACCTTACAGCGTCTCCTGACACGACCACACAATGCTTTGGCCATGCCTTCTGATGAGTGGCTATTTGCTTATGTGTATAGATTTACTAGAGTTGCCACAGTTAACAGCCCAGTTACCAGGATACCTCTTCTAAATGTGATATAGGCGGAGGGTCTCCCCTTTCCTCCCGGGGAGACACTGAAGTGAAATAGGGCTGCACCAGCCACCACAGAGGCAGCAAGGAAGGTCCTGAAGACACTTGCATGGCTGCAGAAGGGACCAGGTGTTTCCTCTGGCTGCCTGGTTGGCTGCTGCTCTGAGAAGATACCGGACCCTGCTGTGGTGACTGCAAGGAAGCCACCCTGGATGCAGCCAGCAGAAGCTGCTCATCACTGGAGGGGTCAGCCTCCAAGGACACAGCCAAGTTCATGTTCTTTGGGAGTTGGGAGCTAGGGTAAGCCTGAGGGGGCTGATTCATAGATGAATATTCAGAAATATCTGGAGAAGGGAATCTCAGAGATATAATCCTGCCTCCAATTTGAGTGGGTAGGGGCTCCTGGGCATTATGATTTGAGTATTAAGGAAGGGTGACTGTATTTTGCACGCCAAGCTGGTGAGGTGAGACATGTGCATTGCATGGATATAGATATGCATATCCAAAATACGAAGCTTATCATGTGCTCCCTGCTTAAAATCCAGCAATAGCTTCCCTTGGGTTGAAGCCTAAACTCTTTACCATAGACCCCCACCCCGAGCACGACACGGCAGCCACGATGAAGTCTCGGTTTCTTCCTCAGATCTCCAGGCCTTCACCCATATTTCTGCTTAGAACACTTTCTACTCCAGTCACCTGGACAGTTCGTAATCAACCTTAAAGATTCAGCTTAATGGCCGGGCGCAGTGGCTCATGCCTATAATCTCAGCACTTTGGGAGGCCGAGGTGGTCGGATCACCTGAGATCAGGAGTTTGAGACCGGCCTGTCCAACATGGTAAAAGTCTGTCTGTACTCAAAATACAAAAAAATCAGCCTGGTGAGATGATCGCGCCTGTAGTCCCAGCTTCCTGGGGGGCTGAGGCAAGAGAATCGCTTGAACCTGGGCAAGGGAGGTTACAGTGAGCCGAGAGTGTGCCACTGCACTCGAGCCTGGGTGACAGAGCGAGGCTCTGTTCCCACCCCTCAAAGAAAGATTCAGCTTAACATGTCACCTCCCCTGGGAGGACTTTCCTGGCCCATTCCCTCCTCCCAGACTTGTCTTCCTGCTTGGTGTTCCTGTAATCATAACATTTATTACACTTTATCGGTATGTTTCATTCAGAGACAGGGATTCTGTACTACTAGTTTTTGTAACCTCAGTGTTTGTTATAAAGTAAGTATTTGTTAATCTGTGAAAGACTGAATGGTGAAGGTACATAGTTTTACACAAAGGGAACACGCTCTGTGGTCGTTTGCATTCAACAATGCAGTAAGTCTGTGCCCTTACCTATTACACGTCCCCATGAAAGGGTTTTAACTAAGGCATTCAAGCACTTTACAATCCAGCCCTCATCAGCTTCATCCTTTCTGCTATCTGTGCCTTGAATATTCATGCATTTTCATCTACAGTGCTTAGCACACAATCAATGCACCTGCCAAAGTGAAATACGTCAGGGCGTGCCCATATTCTTCCCCTACTTTATTGCATGCCTGTTTCCCACCCCTGCCTGGCTAATTCCCACCTCACCTCTGACATCCCACTGAAACGTTATCTCTGTGCAAAGCCCCATCTGTCTCCTCCAGACAGAGTGAGCCAGCTTGCCTCTGTGGCCCCCTGAACCTTACTCCTCTCTCCTCAACGGCTCCTACTGTGTACACCAATTATGTGTTTGTAAATCTGCTCTCTGACTCAACTTTGATCATTGATAGTACTGGGACTTTGTCTTCCTCCGTTTGTTATCCTCAACATCTAGTACAGCCTCTGCCACCAACTGCTATTCAGTAAGTATTTGTTGAATGAATGAATGAGTGCTGAATGAAGAAAGTTTAGTCTCATGTTTACAGAACGATCACGTCAGGCTTCAGGGCCAATTGGAATCCATCCCAATTCCTGCTACAGACTTACTTATCCTGTCAGTTGTAATCAGTCAGAGAAATCATCCCAGCATGCTGGAACTAGGTAGAAACCTTTTTTTGCACATGATGAAACTGAGGTCCTAAATGTGAAGGTCACACAGCAAATTCCATCAGAAGTTGTCTGAGATATCAAGACTGATACCCATGCATTTCAAGAGTCATGAATCACCAAGATCTCATCCCTAATTCTAGTGCCATGTAATGTATTTTTTTACTTTTCTACAAAATAATGATTCCTTAAAATTGTGTAGCACTTTATAATTTACAAAATCCTGTAAAAAAAAGACCTCTGAACTAGCTATTTGTGGTTAAGCCACTTGCCAGAATCATTCAGCCCTTAAAGGATGGATCCAGGGCTAGCACTCAAGTTTTTGGCTCTATGCCCAGTATACTCTTCAAGATCCAATATTCAAGATCCATTACAATAAACGGTGGTTAAATAATGATTCTAGGCTAGCTCCTGGGAAAACATCATCATTTTTAATCAATATAATCATTTCCTGCTACTAAGAATTTTCTGAAGGTGACATAGATCAGACTTGTCAAACTTCTACGTAAGAGAGCTGATAAGATCTAAGTGTGGCTATAAGAAGGAACTAGGGTGTCTATGTTTGTCTGTGTGTGTGCACGTGTGTGTGTGTGGATGTGTAGAGTGTCAGTGACTTCGCATGTGGAATACTTGGTAAAGGCTTTAGGAACTCAAAAGTGTGGATGTAAACGGAATAAGCAAATCTCTAATGCACAGCGTCTGTATAGAGTACGATCTTGATAAATATTTGCCAATGAATTAATATGGTGTGTTAAAAAAATTCTCATATAATGTTTGTGCCCTTAGCCAGTATTTCCATAGAATGACTTTTAAAAATTTAAATGTCTTCCAAATAACCAAATCTATTCACTCATGCTTTAATTCAATAAGGAACGCCTGTAGGTGCCAGGCACACAGTTTCCCCATGACACAGCAGGGAACTAAGCAGACAAACAGACCAATGTCTACTCTCATGGAGTTTACATTTTTGGGGATGGGAGGCATGGATAATAACCAAACACTCAGTTATATGTTATATTAGGTGATAAGTGGTATAAAGAAAAATATGGTAAGAAAAGGGGCTTGGGCATGGGGTGGCTGGCAGTGGGGTGGACCTGCAATTTGAATCAAGGGGTTTGGGAAGTGACATCTGAAGAAAGACCTGTAGGCTGGGTGCGGTGGCTCATGCCTGGAGTCCCAGGACTTTGGGATGCTGAGGCAGGTGGATCACTTGAGGTCGGGAGTTCAAGACCAGCCTGGCTAACATGGCGAAACCCTGTCTCTACTAAAAATACAAAAATTAACTAGGCATGATGTGCGCACCTGTAGTCCCAGCTACTTGGGAGGCTGAGGCAGGAGAACCACTTGAACTCAGGAGGTGGAGGTTGCAGTGAGCCGTGATCACGCCACTGCACTCCAGCCTGGGCGACAGAGCGAGACTCCGTCACAAAAACAAAAACAAAAAAGAACAAAGACCTCAGAACAAGGGACACAACTGTGAGAATATCTTGGGGAAAATCTTAACTTTTTGAACAAACACATAATTTTAAAACTTTTTTATCAAATAGCTTACATACACTTGGCTGCCTTTTTTGTTTCTTAAGACAGGGTCTCACTCTGCCATCCAGGTTCCAGGCTAGAGTGCAGTGGTGTGATCACAGCTTATTGCAACCTCCACCTCCCAGCCTCAAGTAATCCTCCCACCTCAGCCTCCCGAGTAGCTGAGACAACAGGCATGTACTACCACACCCAGATAATTTTTGTATTTTTTATGGAGAGAGGGTTTCACCATGTTGTCAAGGCTGGTCTCAAACTCCCAGGCTCAAGTGATCTGCCTGCCTCAGTCTTCCAAAGTACTAGAATTACAGGTGTGAACCACTGCACCCAGCCTACACTTGGCTGCCTTCTAAGAGAGGATCTAGCAGGTCGTTTAACATGTTGTTGATTATTTGGGCATCTCTGTGACTGTCAATGCTGGACACCAGGTAGTGATGTCCATGGAGTTGGAGATGGTGGAAGTTCAGAGGACTATTTGCCCCTCCGCTGGAGGCCTCCAATCTGTTTTTCTTCTGCATTAATTCTATGGTGTCCCCTCCTCTCACACCCTATTATCTCCGGTAGTATCTCAGTATCACTGCCCCATGCTCTTTGTCTGCTTTTTCTAATATACCATTGGTTTGTTAGGATTGGGTCTCGAAGAGAAGGACTTGAACACAAGGCTAAAACGTAATGCACAGGCTTGATGACATCTGCTCTGCCTCTCTGCCTATTCACATAGGACATTTTGTGTCTGTTTCCTTACTCTCAATTTCCTTTCTGATGATCTGAATGCCAAATAATTAAATCCCTGATTTGGGAATTGTTGCTAATTAAAACCTCATTTTCCTTCCTTTTAGGGCTCAGAACCATTTTCTTGCTGATTTCAACAGATTTTCTTCATAGGAAGCAAGTTAATGCACAGGTTTCCGCACAGTGGTGGAGACAGACTCAGGAGGGAGCTGTGCATGAGGAGAAGGTTCCCAGGACAGGATCTAAAAAGCTCCAGTGCGGGAGGGGACCTAGAAGCACAGAAAACAGGGACTGAGTTCATTTATTTTATTTTATGGGTTTTTTTTTTTTTAGACAGAATTTCACTCTTGCTGCCCAGGCTGGAGTGCCATGGCGTGATCTCGGCTCCCTGCAACGTCCGCTTCCCAGGTTTAAGGGATTCCCCTGCCTCAGCCTCCCGAGTAGCTGGTATTACAGGCATGCACCACCATGCCCGGCTTATTTTGTATTTTTAGTAAAGACCGGGTTTCTCCATGTTGGTCAGGCTGGTCTTGAACTCCCGACCTCAAGTGATCCACCCGACTCAGCCTCCCAAAGTGCTGGGATTACAGAAGTGAGCCACCATGCCCAGCCTCTTTATTTATTTTTTAACCAGTATGCCACTTGCCTACAACCTAACAGTAGTACAGAGGATGCCAATAATTCCCATAGCTATTTTATGCATATCAGGAAAAGGAAAATGAAAATACTCTAATAAAACTCCACAGGAAGTGTTATAAGAGCACAGAGTAATGAGTAACACACTCTCACATGGAATTTGGGGTGGGCCCACAGCAGAGGTGACGTTTGAGTAAAGCTTTGAAAGATGAGTATGCTTTTCGTAAGTAAAGAAAGGAGGGAGGCCAGGCGAGGTGGCTCACACCTGTAGTCCTAGCACTCTAGGAGGCCAAGGTGGGCAGATCATGAGGTCAGGAGATCTAGACCATCCTAGCCCACATGGTGAAACTCCATCTCTACGAAAAATTAGCTAGGCATGATGGTACGCACCTGTAATCCCACCTATTCGGGAGGTTATGGCAGGAGAATCACTTGAACCCGTGAGGTGGAGGTTGCAGTGAGCCAAGATTGAGTCACTGCACTCCAGCCTGGCGACAGAGCTAGACTCTGACTCAAAAGAAGAGGAAAAAAAAAAAAAAGAAAAAGAAAGGAGGGAAATTTCTAGACTGAGGAAACAGCAAGGGGAAAGGCCTGAAAGGAGATAAATGTCTAGTTTATTGAACAAAAAAGAAAAGTGAGCAAATAATTAGTATCCCTTGACTCTTCTGGTTCTTTTGAAGGAAGCCCAGGATCCTTCAGGTGATGTGCTTGCTTAATGGTCCATTTTCCTTTTCCTTTTTTTTTTATTTTTCTTTCTCCAGGTTTGTATTTTTGCAACATTCTCACTCACACAAATCATCAACTACCAACTCATCATTCAATGGAGCTGGAATGTAGGGTGTACAGGGGGGTGGTGAGAAATGGGCCAAGAGTTACCGGGTCTAGACTAAGGCAAGTCTTATCTAAACACCAGAAGATTTGGCCGGGAGTGGTGGCTCACGTCTGTAAACCCAGCACTTTGGGGGCCGAGGCAAGCGATCAACTGAGGTCACAAGTTCAAGACCAGCCTAGCCAATATGGTGAAACCCCATCTCTACTAAAAATATAAAAATTAGCCAGGCGTGGTGGCAAATGTCTATAATCCCAGCTACCTGGGAGGCCGAGGCAGGATAATCTCTGGAACCTGGTAAGTAGAGGTTGCAGTGAGTTGAGATTGCACCACTGCACTCCAGCCTGGGCGACAGAGCAAAATTCTGTCTCAAAAAAAAAAAAAAAACCACAACAACAACAAATGAAGTATATCCCCCAGAGAGCCATGTTTTCCAAGGCATATTACTGGAAACTGTAGTTGTGTGGGACATTTCTTGGAGTTACTAAATGAAAAAAATAAAAACTCCTCTGGTTGATTATATTTTGGAAATATGCTGAGTTTGATGAGGATAAACAGGCTTCTTTCCTGCTGGACTTGGTACATCGCAAGGCAGCCAGGGAAAGAGAGACAGAGAAGCTGCTGCTCTAAACTCCAGTGACCACACCTGTGTTCCTGCAGCTGAGTGTCTCTCAGAATCATTGTCTCTTAGGGACACACTACTGTAGCTCAACATGGGAGCGTCTCGAACACCTCTCAGCTGGAGAATAACACAAACCACATATTAGCATCTTGGAATGACCACTGGGGGAGCCTGGAGGTGTGGACTGGAGGCTGGACAAGTGCTTAGGGGCTCTTCCCACGAGCATCTGTGAAAGGTCTGGCGAGGTCTTTACCCGGCAGTGGCAATAAAGCCGGCACATGTCTGGATGACCTCTACCCAGAGGCCCAGCTTTATTGCAGGCTGGCTCTGAATCTTTTCATCTCTGGCCACAGCCAGACAAAGTGCCAGAGCTGAGCAGCTGCCTCAGTTCTCCAGCCCCTGCACTCCGAGAGGCCACACAGGACAGAGATCAGAGGAGCCGAAACCAAAGTGATGCAAGTGCCCTCCCAGGAATGCTGTTCTCAACAGAGGAAAAAGTAGTGGCAAAATGGGAGCCACAGGCCCCGTTGGGGCAGGACAGGCTTCTAGACCTCGCCCTCGGGTCTAGCTCCTTTATTTGATATATGAGGAAACGGAGGGAGGGGAGATGCCTAAATTCACACAGCTTGATACATTTTTCCAGTAACTCCATGTGTCTTACAGTAGTTTTGCAGTATTTCTCTCTCTCTCTCTCTTTTTTTTTTTTTTGAGATGAAGTCTCACTCTGTTACCCAGGCTGGAGTGCAGTGGTATCATCTCTGCTCACTGTAACCTCCACCCACGAGATTCAAGTGATTCTCCTGCCTCAGTCTTCCAAGTAGCTGGGATTACAGATGCCTGCCACCTTACCCAGCTAATTTTTGTATTTTTAGTAGAGACGGTGTTTCACCATGTTGGCCAGGCTGATCTTGAACTCCTGACCTCGTGATCCACCCGCCTCGGCCTCCCAAAGTGCTGAGATTACAGGCGTGAGACACCACGCCCAGCCTATTTTTCTCATGGTGAATTTTTATCATTTTTTTTCAAGTACTTTTTTGACTTAATGTCCAGGACCCTCCAGTTAATATTCTTGCTCAAGACCCACATTTTTTTCTGGATTCACCTTTTCTCCGTAATTAAAAAAAAAAATCTAATCACTTTCTTTTGATGATCTTGCCTTTGACTTTACAGCAAACTAACAGATTTTAAAACACAAGGAGATAATGACAGGGACAAGTCCTTTGCCAAGGACAGGTGGTGCCAAAAATATCCCTTACCAAATGGTTTCCTCACCCAATCAATCTTCCCTCATCCCTCATTTGACAGGTGACCTTCAATGAAAGGAATCAGGAAAGGGAGAAGGCAGCTGCCATCAGGAGTTGAAGAGAGAGATCCCGATCAACTCGGGGCTGAGCGGAGGAAACCTCAAGCCTGGCTCTGCACTAGCTCTGGGGCCTTGAGGAGGTCAGAACCCTTCCCTTTGCAAGTTCTTTGAGTTTCTTGGCCTTGTGGTCAAGGCCTTTTGTATGTGTCCCTAACCTATGTCCCCAGCCTTTTCCTCTTATGTCCCCGTGGCCAACTTCTGATCCAGCCAGATGTCCTTTGTGATGACCAGCACTGGCAGGCCTCTCCCACCTTTCCCCAGCTCCAGTCTTGCCCACCTAGGAGATCCTTCTGCTATTCTGTTACTATTCTATTCTTCAAGTTCCTGCTTCCTCCCTGAGGCCTTTTCCTTGGCTTCTCCAACTCAAATTATTATACAGTTCTCTTGATTGCTTAGTACTTGGTAGTATGGCCAAGACAGGTGGGTCCTTTTTTTTGGGGGGGGTGCGGTTAGAGTCTCACTGTGTTGCCCAGGCTGGAGTGCAGTGGCACGATGTCGGCTCACTGCAACCTCCATCTCCTGGGTTCAAGTGATTCTCCCACCTCAGACTCCCAAGTAGCTGGGATTACAGGCACCCGCCACCATGCCTGGCTAATTTTTGTATTTTTAATAGAGATGGGCTTTCACCATGTCGGCCAGGCTGGTCTTAAACTCCTGACTTCAAGCGATCCACCTGCCTCAGCCTCCCCAAGTGCTGGGATTACAGACGTGAGCCACCGCATCCGGCCGACGGATGGGTTCTTACAGGTTATTACCTCCAACGCTTTTGTTTTATAGGGGAGAAAACAGAGGTACAGAATGGGAAAATAATTTGCCCAAAATCACACAATCAACAAATAAGGTCAGTTTTCCTGATTCCAGACCCATGCCCAGTTTACAATATCAAGATAGTTAATGCTATTACATTTATTTGCCACTTATAAGAGTTACAAAAACCTGTATTTTCACACCTTGTATGTTAACATCATCATTAATCCTCTTAGCCATTAATTCATTCATGTATTCATTTATTTGAGCAGCCGACATGTATGAAGGCCAGTGTCCAGGCACCAAACTGTGCTAGATACTAAGTATTGCTATTATTTCCATTTCATAGCTGAGGAATCTGACTATGAAAAGTTCGATGACTTCCTCTAATTTACTGAATGAGTTGAGTGTCTGCAGGAAATGGAACTAACGCAGGTGGTTTCCATAAGGGAGTTCTTTCTAGAGGTGTAGACAGAATTAAAGGAAGACAAGAAATCTTGAGGCACTGAGACATCAGTGACAGTGAGAAGCTGAGGTCAGGAGGGCAGAGGGAGGAATAACCTCCCCAAGACCCAGTGAGGAATGGAACACAGCCCCTGGAGCAGTAGCGACTGAGGTGCAGGGCTGCTGCCAGAGGTCGAGCAGGGGCAGAGGGGAAGAGACCCTGTCCTCGCCCCCAGTCTCTTTCCAGGGATTTAGGGGAGTAAAATCCTGTCCTCACTCCCGATCTCTTTCCAGGGATTTAGGGGGATAAAACCCTGTCCTCATCCCAATCTCTTTCCAGGGATTTAGGGGGGCAAAACCCTGTCCTCACCCCAATCTCTTTCCAGGGATTCAGGGGGGCAAAACCCTGTCCTCACCCCCAATCTCTTTCCAGGGATTCAGGGGGGTAAAACCCTGTCCTCACCCCCAATCTCTTTCCAGGGATTCAGGGGGGTAAAACCCTGTCCTCACCCCCAATCTCTTTCCAGGGATTTAGGGGGGTAAAACCCTGTCCTCACCCCCAATCTCTTTCCAGCTTTCCCTTTAGGCAGTGCTCAACCAGAAGACAGAGCATAGAGAACCCAGAGTGGGCAGTCCATAGAGGTTAGCCCCTGGGGTGCAGAGCAGGGTGGACAGTGGATCTAGAAGCTAGCAGAACTCTCCAGCCTCATACTCAGCTGGAAGTGGGGGAGCTGGGATGCCACAATCCTGTGTTCTTTCTTCTGTGCCACGTGGCTTGCTTGTGCTTATGTGCTTCTGTTCATTCAGTCAGTCAATCTTTTGTTCAGGCTATAAATACACTGAGCACGCAGTCACTCCTGGCTGGCCTCTGTGCATACGTCTCATTTCCCTCCCGAGTCACAAAGTTCAGACCTTGCCTTTCTGATCTCGGCATTCCCCTTAGTGCCAGTCTTGGTCCTTGATGCATGGTAGGCGTTCAGCCCGTTTTGTTGATGAAAAAATAGGTCCACTAAGAGGCCCAGTGCCTCACACCTGTAATCCCAGCACTTTGGGAGGCCGAGGTGGGTGGATCACCAGAGGTGGGGAGTTTGAGACCAGCCTGGCTAACAAGGTGAAACCCTGTCTCTACTAAAAACACAAAAATTAGCTGGATGTGGTGGCGCATGCCTGTAATACCAGCTACTCAGGAGGCTGAGGCAGGAGAGTCACTGAACCTAGAAGGTGGAGGTTGTGGTGAGCCGAGATTGAGCCATTGCACTCCAACCTGGGCAACAAGAGGGAAACGCTGCCTCAATCAATCAATCAATCAATCAGTCCACTAAATGCCACTCTACCTTATGCTGAGGATATGGTCACAGAGGAAGCCATGAGAGCCAACTTTCATTCTTGGAGGCGCCAGAAGCGAGTGCTCCTGCACCCATCACTAAGTCACTTCCTTGTCTTGGAGTGAGAGTGGGGATTCTATGTGAGGGCTGATGCCTCTGATGCTCTGGAAATCCCCACTACTTCCAACAGCACGAAGCTTTGGGGCTGACTTCCACAGTATCTCTGCTCTACTGAGTTCTTCTGAGCTCTCAGCTCACAACTGGCCTGCAGAGTCTCAGGGCTATTTCTTTGAGGGTTGCGGCGGAGCTGATGAAAGGAAAGTTTACCGCTTTCCTTCACACACGAGGCCGCCACCACCTCTGCACCGGCTAATCAATGTTGAGGTTTGAAGGGCCTTCCCTTGTGGATCCTGCTGGGCCACAGCAAACAATGACTGTGTGTGTAACAGCCCAGCCCCTGTTTAAACACTGTCGGTGCGAATGTCAGTAAGAATCCAAAGACCTGCAGACAGTGGTCATTGGCATTCAGCTTCTGAATAGTAGTAGTTGCACATTAATTTCCTGCCTTCCTTCCTTCCCTCCTCCTTTCCTTCCTTCCTTTTCCCTTCTCTTCCCTTCCCTTCCTTTTCTTTCCATCTCTCCCTTGTCTCCCTCCCTTCGTTCCTCCCTCCCTTTCTTCCTTCCTCCCTCCCTTCCTTCCTCTTTCTGGAAAAGGGCAAAAGAATCAACGCAAACTAACCTACCACTTGCTTCTGTGTGTGTGTCTTTTTTAACTTATCCATTTTTATCTACCTTAAAATAAATTTACAGCATTTAGATACAATAATTAATCTTGTTACTTCACTAATGGAGCTTAGTGGGACCTGGAGGTCATCCTGATGCCTCCCTTCCGCTCTTCTTCCATGCCCAAACTCAAGCTGGGGGCTGTCGCAGGTTACAGAAGATTTCAGAAGGGTGCCCGCGGATCTACGTTTGTGTGGCCCCTTCACATACAATCTTAAGAAAATTTATTTCAATGCAGAAATCAACTCTGTGGTGTAGCTTTTACCAGTAGGGAGGTAGAGTTCAGCATAGTTCATGACTTGCCCAGGGTCACACAGCCAAGTGGCTGTTTAATATCTGTCCCCTCCATTAGATCATAAGTCTAATAATGGCCAACAGGGATTATTTCTCTGTTGTTCTCCGTTGTATTCCCATGATATTAATATCTTTGTTGAACAAATAAATGAGAAAATGAATGAATGAAAGAAATAATAGCTAGAGTCTTATCAGCTTCTGCCAGGTGAGAAGGAGCCAGCCTTTCTGGAGTACCTTTCAGTAGGCTGAATGCTGTCTGAGCCTTCCCTTACTTGATCCTCACCAGAATCCTGAGAGAGGTGAGTTAATTTGCCTGAGGACACACAGGTAAAAAGGGACAGACAGCCCTGGAACCAAGTTTCTCTGACGCCACTGCAAGTGCCCTCATCTCCACTGCTCACTGCCTGTTCGGAGATGGTACCTTGACCAGCCCACCCTCCCAGCCTGACAGCTCTGACCGGTGGACTGGCCTCCTCTGTATTCACTTCTTGGAGGCTCCAACTTTGTTTAAGGCAAATGGAATATGACAAAGGCAACCGTAGCCATCAGAGTGCCACTCTAAAGGCTGGGAAGTTTAAAGTGGTTCCTGATCTCACAATCAGGCAGGCTTTTATGGAAACTAAGTGTATCCCCGTATTCTAATGATCAATCACTTTAACTACAATTTTCTTCTTTGTATGCTTTGTAAGTTTTTAATTAATCATGATCATAAACCACCTAATTACAAATGGTGGCCTGTGGGTTAGTGAAATATCCCCCAAACTGGCTTTCTTTCTCTCTGCTGTGTCTCAAGTTCCACCCCATCTTGCCCATGACTGCTGCAAGGCTCCCTCCCACCTGCCTGCCTACGCAGGGCGACAGTATCACAGGGTGATGCAGCCAGAAAGCCCTTGGACAGTGTCCTATGTTAACATTTGCAATTACAGTGAATCCTGGAGGATGGCACCGTGGCAGCTTCTTTGACACCACATTGCAAGTTAGTACAGGCCCTGGACCTTCCCCCATCTGCTTTCTACTGACTACCCCCCCCACCCTCTTTCTGACCACCTGTGTGCCCTTTCCCAGTCATCACTTATTTCTCCTTTTATTTACTTCCTACTTTTCCACTTCTGGCCTTGTTCTGCCTGGAGGAATGTTTTCTGTTTCCACGCTCTGCTGAAATTTTGTTGCTGTTATTTTGTTTTTATTTCATAAACTCAACTCTACAATCCAACTAGGCATGGAAGGGAATGAGGAAAATATGGAACCCAAAGGGAACGGCAGTGAGAGCACAAAGATGATAGGATACTGCGAGCAAATGGGGTGGAGGGGTCGCTATCGTTTGTCTGTGTCCCCATTCAAATCTCAGCTTCAGTTGTATCTCTCAGACTTCCCATGTGTTGTGGGAGGGATCCAGGGGGAGGTGGACTGAATCATGGGGGTTGGTCTTTTCCGTGCTATTCTCATGATAGTGAAAAAGTCTCACGAGATCTGACGGTTTTATCAGAGGTTTCCACTTTTGCTTCTTCTTTATTTTTTTCTTGCCATCACCATGTAAGAAGAGTCTTTTGCCTCCTGCCATGATTCTGAGGCCTCCCCAGCCACGTGGAACTGTCAGTCCAATTAAACCTCTTTTTGTTCCTAGTTTCAGGTATGTCTTTATAAGCCCTGTGAAAATGGACTAATACGGGGTACTCTCCTGAGCTACAGAAGGAATGGTCTGGTGGTTAACATAAAACACAGGTCAAACTTATTCAAGTTGTCCGCAGTCAGCAATGGTGATCTTGCTGGTCTTGCCACTCCTGGACTCAAAGCGTTCCATGGCTCCACAATATTCCTGCCTTCTTTCACTGTGCCAAAGACCACATGCTCGCCATCCAGCCACTCAGTCTCGGCAGTGCAGATGCAAACCTGAGAACCGTTTGTGTTGGGTCCAGCATTTGCCATGGACAAGATGCCAGGACCTGTATGTTTCTGGATGAAGTTCTCATCATCAAATTTCTCCCCACGGAGGGACTTGTCACCAGTGTCATTATTGTGTGTGAAGTCACCACCCTGACACATAAACCCAAGAATAATTCTGTGAAAGCAGGAACCCTTTAAAACCAAGTCCTTTCTCTCCAGTACTCAGAGCACATGAAAGTTTTCTGCTGTCTTTGAAACCTTGTTTGCGAATAGCTTGAAGGAGATGTGGTCCAAGGGCTTGCCATTGACAGTGATGTCAAAGAACACGGTGGGGTTGCCCATGGCTGTAGTGCGGGGCTCCCAGCGGCAGTGGCATCTGCCAACTCTGCTACATTTTTTTTTTTTTTTGAGAAAAATGTCACCCAGGCTGGAGTGCAGTGGCACAATCTCAGCTCACCGATTCAAGCGATTCTCCTGCCTCAGCCTCCTGAGTAGCTGGGATTACAGGCACATGCCACCACGTCTGGCCAATTTTTGTATTTTCAGTAGAGATAGGGTTTCACCAGGTTGGCCAGGCTGGTCTTAAACTCCTGACCTCAGGTGATCCACCCACCTCGGCTTCCCAAAATGTTCAGATTACAGGTATAAGCCACTGTGCCTGGCCAACTCTGCTGAATTTTAAGGACCCAGGCCACGTGTCACCTCTTTTCCTTGAATCCCTTGCTGGAAGACATCTTTTGCATCAGGATTCTTTGAGTTTTCACAGCACGTTATCTGTGAATCTCTTCAGGCATTTACGTTTGTTGAATATAATTATTTGTGTTTTTCCATTTATACATTCACTCAATCATTCAACTATTAAAAATACACTGAGTATCTTATTCAATCAACAATTCCTTAAACATTTTTTTTTCTTTTTAGAGACAGGTTCTCACTATGTTTCCCAGGCTAAACTCAAATTCTCTTGCCTCAGCCTCCCAGTTAGCTAGGACTACAGGCACGCGCCACTATCCGTAGCTTGCGTCAACAATTCTTAATCGCAAACTCTGCATAGGAAGAACCCATACTCAGTTCCTTTTGTATCTACCAAAGAACTAGCACGATGCTCAAGCTGAATTTACAAGGAAAGCAGGAGATAGGAAACTGACCTGGAAGGAGAATGTCTTCCAGGGTGGGTCATGAGGGGAGAGGACTGAGGAGCGGATAGGGAAGGTGGGACGGCACCAGCAAAGGCACAGAGGTGGGAACGGCATGGTCACTTCTGTGAATGATGCATGCTGCATAGTTTACAGTTTTGCTGAACTGAAGCATTTGGAGAGTGGAATAGTAGAAAAATATTCTTCATGTTAATAATGGGAAATTACTAATTTGCTATGGACAAACAACAGACCCAAGGTTTTGGATGTCAAAAGCATCGAAAGGGAAATGGAAATATTGTTATTCTCATGTATGTGAGACAAGCACTTTGCTAAATATTTTGTTAAAGGCTAAAGGGGATCCAGAACCCAGTACGAATCAAGCCCTTCACTCAAGGAAGATGAGTAGGGACTTCACAGGTGGAGAGGGGCAAAGAGGTGCTGTTCCACATGGGTGGAAATCGTCTTAACCAAAGAGGAATCAGCCAAGGGCGTTCCATTTTTGGAAAAAGTGAAGAGGAACACTGGAAGAAAAGTCTGAAAAGGGAAGTGTGGAGATCCGTAGGAAGCCCAGATTCTAGGCTGAGGATTTCATGCACATCATAGGAGACCCAACGAAAGTTCTGGAGCAGGAAAATCACAGAAAGCAACACGGGGCCACTTCCATTTCACTAATGGGGAAAACAAGGTTGCCAGGTATGACATCAAGGTCCCCTGCCAAACTGGCAGAGCCAGAAACAAACTTAGCTTTTCAGGATCCTCCCAGTCATTTCTCAGGACCACTGTTCTCGAACATAGACATCTACACCGTATATATTTTTGGAGTGACTTACTACTTACTTCTAAGTACACTTCTGAGCTGTGACCAGATCTTTCTCTTCTGAGAGTCTTTCATAGTATACTGGTGAATAATTTGTGTTGGGTGAATGCAGTATCTTTCATCTGAAGATCTTAAGAAGCCTTAATGACAACCAAGCTTCATTAATTCTGTTTTGTGTATGAGGAACTGACTCACGGAGGGGTTCAGCAATTTTCTCATTCACCCTGGGAATCATTACCAGAACCATAAATGAAACTTAGGATGAAACTCTATTTCGAAAACCATTAAACCCTGTACCCTTTATAGTAGAGGAGTTTACAAAGATAATGACACCTTTGTATTGCGAGTTCATTCCTTTATCCTGCTGTTAAATCCTGGCTTGTGTGGAACAGAAGCAACTCACTGCAACAATGCCAGCCCTAGTTGCTTGGCAGCGTGAAGCAAGATGGGAAAAGTTGTTACATGTCTTATTGGTGATGGCTGGACCATTCACAGTTTGTTGTTTTCACCCATCCATTCCTCAGTTCATTTATTCACTCCATGTGCATATGTGTGAGTCCTTATGACATCATCTGTAAAATGGGCATAGTAATATTACCATAAGCAAAGCCTATTTTGAGAATTAAGCTAATCTCTATAAAGCATGCTGCCTAGCACATAGTAAGCCCTTAAAATAATAATTATTATAATTTTAAAAAAGTAATTACAAAAGCCACATGGTCAAAAGACACAAATGGTCCTTTTCCAGCCCTAGCTATGGGTGGAGAGGGTAAAGCTGCATCTGAAGGGTGAATTAATTATTGAGGAAGAGGCAGATCCCTCAAGTCAAAAACTGACACTGAGGAGATGGATCTCAGAGAAAAGAAGGAGGTCTGGACTCTCGGTTTGGTGAGGAAGCGTCAGAAGGGCTAGGAAGGCATTGTTGGGTAGTGGATGTCAAATAGAGCATTGGGAATGAGGAGACAGAGAAAAGAAATTCATATGAAATAGAGTGGAACTTCTAAGTCCTGCAGACCAAGCCATGAACAGTTATGGTACAATCCAAGCCTTATCCACTGATAGGCCAGCCTGGTTAAATGCCCTGTATTTTCTGTGTTTACTTTTCCATTGTTCTTCCTTACTATTGAACAAAAGTTTCTGTCCAAGTTCCCTGTCTCACCTGTGCTCAGGACACACTGGGGACTCTGTTAGAAAGGAGTAGTCAACCCTGGACAGAGTGGCGTAGCAGCAGGAAACACAGCAGCAGTTCCACTGGAGACAGGCAAGCCCACGGAACCTCCTTCCACAGCTACTTCGGGATGAGCTGAGCTGAGAGTGTTAGGAAACTGCCATTTCCTCATAACCTGTTGTAATTTCAGTATTCTGTGTGCCTGAAAACTGGGCTGGAAATCCTCTTTAACACAGATACAAAACCCAGAAGCTGTGGAGGACAATATTAGCCAATTTGACTGTAAAACAGGTAAAAACTTGTGTGACAAAAGATACCAAAAAACAAAACTGAATGACAAGCAACAGACTGGAAAAAAATCTTCACAAACTCTAACATATTTTAATATATTCTATTATAATACAACAAGGAGGAATATCCAAAATACATAAGGAGCTCCTATAAATAAAAAAGAGACAAAACTAATGGATAAAAGATATAAGCAGGTAATTTCAAAAGAAATAGATACACAAAATGGCTATCTTCAGTAGCGATTAAGAGAATACGAATTAGGACAAGATGTCTTTTTTTGCCTGTTTTATTGACAAAAATTAAAAATATTTATAATATTGAACACTGGGAAAGGTGAAGGGAAATGGGCAGTTTCTTCTACTCATGCTGAGAATGTAAACGAGTAGAGACTTTTTAAGGGACAGGTTGAGACCTGGCGTCGTGACTCACCCCTGTAATCCCAGCACTTTGGGAGGCTGAGGTGAGTGGATCACTTGAGCTCTGGAGTTCGAGACTAGCCTAGGCAACAAGGCAATATCCTGTCTCTACAAAAAAAACCCCAAAAATTAGCCAGGCATGGTGGCATGTGCTTGCAGTTCCAGCTACTCAGGAGGCTGAGGTGGGAGGACCACTAGAGCCCGGGAGGTGGAGGTTGTAGTGAGCTGAGACCTCTCATGCCACTGTACTCCAGCCTGGATGACAGAACGTGGCCCTGTCTTAAAAAAATAAATAACAATAAATAGAGGACAGGTTGGCGGCATCTGTATTTATAGTATGCCTACCCTTTGTTACAACAATTCCACTTTTAGGAATCTATACTATTCAAATATGAATGCAAAAAGGATACCAGGATGTTAATGGATCATTGTGACAGTGAGAAAATACAAATAGTATCTAGCATTGAGGGCCAGCGCATTTCTAAGCACTTTATAACAAATATTGTGAGGACACCGAGACAAAGAGGAATTAGGTAACTTGCTCTGGGTCACACGGCAAGTGTGTATTTGGGGCAGGATTTTGGGAATTGTTTCTTAACCACTATCCTCTCCAATAGAGAATAATTACAGTGTGTCACATCCAAACTGTGGAGTAGAGGACAGAGGAATGAAGCAGATCTCTGCCTACAGACATGGACATGCCTCTGGGACATATTAGTAATTGAGGGAAAAAAACCAAGTTGCAAAACACTATGATATGGTATAATTACATGTGGGGAAAAGGTAACGTATGAATATTTAATACATATGTATGAGGGTGGATAAAGGCCTTGAGTGATATTAGAATGTGTGTGAAAGTAGAGTTGGAAGAGTGATTTTTTAGATTATGTTCTATGTATTTCCGGTTTGTTTGAACTTTTACGAGAACCCATTTGTGCGTTACTTCTGAAAACAAGAATTGTTGTAGTAATCTCCCCCTTACCCCATTCTGCAAAAAGGTTTAACTCATATCAAGAGATTTGTTTTCTCTTCTTCCAGGTAGACAATGGGATAGGTCTTGGGTAAAAATCTTCTCTACCACGACTTTTTCTGGTCTATGTAAATGAGTATATGCAGAAGATACCCAGGATATATATCTTGTTAATCATTACTCTTAAAATACAGTTTTCATGGCTTCCTGTTAGTCCAACCAAGCTACATACAACCAGTCAAAATTAATTTGGAAACTGAGAACCACACAGTGTTTTTTTTTGTTTGTTTGTTTTGTTTTGTTTTTGAGATAGAATCTCACTCTGTTGCCAGGCTGGGGTGCAGTGGTGTGATCACAGCTCACTACAGTTTTGGCCTCCTGGGCTCAATGGACAGGCCTCTCTGCCTCAGCCTCCAGAGTAGCTGGGACTACAGGTGCATACCACCATGCCCTGCTAGACATAGTGCTCCTTTTGCCTTGTGTATCATTTTGACATCAGAAAAAGAATCCATAATCATAGATTATCTCATTATTTTGCTCCAGGTCATAAGTGGGAGTGTCTAGCTCTCTCTGTTCTCCTGGTGGCCTCTGTGGAGGTCTGAATGAGTAACCCAACACACAGAATTAAAGGACTCTTTGGATGTAAAGCCAGTGTTATTACCTGAAAGGAAAAAGCTGTATTGGATGGATCATCCGCTTCCTGAATGAGTCCAAGTAGGGACGGCTTTAACTAACCCAAAACCAAAGAGGAGGCTCCAATTAATCCAATTGCTTGGAACAAAATGCAACTTTTACAAGGCTGAGGCTTTATCCTACCTGCGGGTTTATCTCCGACATGCGAGGGAGACAGCTCTTAACATTCTTATTACTTAATGGATATCAGATTGTTGCTTTTCCGAGTGGTTTTTCCATTTTTTGAAATTTTAATGTGTTCTTAAGCATATTTACAGAAAAAAAAAATCTCATTCAATTAAGAACTACTACTGTATTCTCTGGTTCTTATGGCTGCTCATTTTACATAGTTTTAGTGTGTACAAACGATTTTTTTTGTTGCATTTATTTCTAATATACCTTCTCATGTTCTTGCCAAAATTTCATGTTTGACAGTCGCATACCTGCCAGGATTCTTGCTGTTAATGTGACGGCGCTTGTTTGGGTTACTCAGTTGTTGAACAACTGGGCCCATTCCCAGGTTTTGGTCATCACGAACATTGTGAATAGCCCTGCTGTTAACATCTTTCCCCAAGTTCTCCCCCTCCTTCGCCCTGTGGATCATTTCCTTGGAAATGTACTTCCTTAAATGGGTTTACTGGGTCAAAGGGGCTCTGTGAACGGTTTTATAGCTCCTGGCACATATTTTTCGGATTGCGCCCTGGGCGGATCTGAGCGATGGCACGGGCCGCGGACAGGGCTGGAATGCGGAGGAGCGGCCCCAATAACCACCCCTTTTCCGCCGCCCAAAAGGAGAGGACCCCGCGAAGGCCTGCGGCTGGAAAGCGTTTTTCTGGCGCTCTCCGGTTCTCTCGACGTGGTTAGTGTCCACACCGGGCAGAAACGATTTCAGGATCCCAGGCCCTCCTGCCCCAGGACCAGCATTCCACTCGCCTCCGCGCGTTCGGAATCCCCGACACCCAGGGCCCCCTCCCAAGCCCGTCTCGAACCCCCCAGGTCCTGCGGCCCCTCGCGGACGCCGAGCTCGGTCGCTATTATTTTGGCGCGGGTGAGGCGAGGCCCGCATAGCTGCGCGCTGAGTCAGCGGGGGCCGCAGGGGGGGCCGCGGACGGGCTCCCCCCCAGCGCGCAACTGCGTCGGGCCGGGCGTCGGGGGTTCCGCCTCGGGGCCGCGAGGTCGTCCCCGGGGTCGTCCGCAGGGTCCGGCGGAAGGGGCGGGGGTAGCGCTGCAGGACCCGGCCCGTTTCCCCTCCCCCAGCAGGAGTTCGGCTGTGACCGCGGGCCCGGCCATTCGCCTGAGAGAACCCTGCCAGGGGGGAGGAGGCGGGGGCGGGCGAGGAAGGGGCGCAGAGGAGAAAGCGGAGCAGGGCAGACGCAGGAAGGGAAAGAAAGAGAGGAAGCGCGGCGCGCGGGGCGGGGCGGGGCGCGCGCGGGCCCGGCGGGGGCGCGCGCTGGCGGCCACGGGCGGAGGGGCTTGTGGGTAGCGGCGGCGCGCGGCCGGAGACGGGCGGCCGCGCGGGAGTGTGTGCGCCAGGAGCGGGGTGAAGGACTGCAAGGCGGCCGGCGGCGACCATGGCAGCGGGCCGGCGGCGGCCGTAGTGGCCCAGGCCTGGACTTCAGCCTCCCGGGGCCCCAGAGGGCGGGGCGGTCCGGGCCGCGGAGGTGGCGGAGCCACTTCCCCGCTCCCGCCCGAGGACTCCTGCGGGCGCTCTCGGCGGACCAGCGGACCGGCGGCGCGAATCTGACTGAGGGGCGGGGACGCCGTCTGTTCCCCGCCGCTCCCGGCAGGGCCGGGCCGGGCCGGGCGGGCTCCTGGGAGTAGCTCCGAGCAGGCGACCGCCGCAGAGACCCGAAGCCGGAGCTAGAGGCGGGCGGTGGGCCCAGGTGGAGTCCCGGCCGAAGCCGGTGGTTCGGGGGTGGCGCTAGGCCCCGAGGCTGCCTGACCTGAGCGCCGGGAGCCGGAGTGCGGGTCTGGTGGTGGCGGTATGAGCCGGCCCCCGCCGACGGGGAAAATGCCCGGCGCCCCCGAGACCGTGCCGGGGGACGGGGCCGGCGCGAGCCGCCAGAGGAACCTGGAGGCGCTGATCCGAGACCCTCGTTCCCCGATCAACGTGGAGAGCTTGCTGGTAGGTGGCCGGGGCTTGGGAGTCTGCTCGCAGCTCACATCTCAGATCCCCTCTCCGCCCAGCCCTCGGTGCCGGTCCGCCCGTGGGGAGGGGGGCGGTCTTGCCCCACCCCGCCCTGCTTCCGGCAGCCGGGACCGGAGACCGAACGCTTCGGCCACCAAGTTCCAAGAGTAGTGACCCGCCTTTGATTCCTCCCTCTGCCTCCTTCTGCAGCTGGTGTCATCCCCGGCTGCTCCTTTCTTGCAGCACTGGAAGGAAACACCCCTCTTCTCCTTCCTCCTACCCAGTCTGTTTGGGGAGGTGGGTGGAGGACTGGCCATCCTTCATGCCGCAGGTTAGCCAGTTTGAAAGTGTCATGCTATGTGGGGACTTGGTGCGAGCAAAGGAGAGAGAAACCTGATGCTGTCCCTGTTGCGGGTACCCACTGGGGTACATGACAAAGAGCTGCCCTCACTCTCTCCTTTTAGTCTGAAATCTTGGAACACATAGCTGAAGTTTTGTTGTTTTCACTTGCATTTGAACATTCCATACTTGCCGTTTAGTACATTTTAATTGCTGTAAATTTAATTTCCCGAGATTGCTGCGCCAGAGCCAAAGAAGTCTGGATTGTGGAGTAGAATAAATCTCTCCTCTTCATTGCGTCTCTTTCCTAAAACGGCCTTTGAAATCCAAATTAATAGCACCGTAAAGGCTGCTAATTGGCTCTTGATTAACAAAGCATGTTTTACAAAACAGAAATGCATCGTAGAATGTTGGCTTATTTCTGTTAGGATAGACGATTGTATTTCGCAATTTGAGTAGTGTGCAGTGTAAATGAATTTATGGGAAAAGGGGGTGTGGACTTTACCCTGGGGAGAAGAAAAGTGAAAAAAGATACTCTGCATATTAAAATGACTCTGGAAGACTAGAATTAGGGTGGGAGGTCCTTAGATCCGTTAGACATTCTGTGTTGGAATGCAGATATTCTGTTCCCTGTTGGAATAAACCTTATATGATGAGAAAACGGGCGTCCTCCCTTTCCAGGGATGGATGGACTGACTTGTCGTCAGAGGCGGTTGGTTATCCTTTGAGGTTTCAGGCATCGTTTGCAGAGTGACTCAGTCCTGTTTGGTCAAAATGCAGGAACTGACTTAAGCTATGTGTGTATTTCTTTACAGTGCACAGAAAGTAGTGATGTGCTATATTGTGTCACTTGTGTTTGATATTTTACTGATTTTCAGGTTAGTGTGCTCCTGTGTTTTCATGGGAGCAGTCTTTGAAAGTCTTTAATTGGGAGTAAGATTGGTTGCATGGATGGCATAGCTTTTCCTAGGCTAACGCAGCGACTCTGGGCTGCACTCCCAGCATTTTCACTTTGGTATTTTGCTAGCAAAACTTTGACCTAAGGCCAGAAAGTTCAGTTAAAAATAGTACAGCAAATCTCAAGTATTCATCAGGTTCATACTAAATCCTAGATCGAAACGTTTTGCAATTCACTTTGATATCTTAGATCTTTAATGATATTAATTATAATTACTAGAGTTATTCTGAGCTTGAATGTAAGGTAGTTGATACATGTAATATGATCATGCATTTTTTTTATTACTTTCTAAATTATTAAAAAATGAGGGCTATTTTTAAAAGTGAAACATTTTACATGCTCAGGAAACACTTATATTAAGGTGACACATTACTGATATGAGAGTTGACATCAGATGCTGATGATTTGACAGACTGTTATTTCTGCTTCTGGTTGATTAAATATGCTTGAGGTGCAGTAAACCTTACTAAGCCAGAAAGTGTCCTTTTTTCCTTTGGAGCAAGGTTCCTGGTGCTTCTGCTGCAAAATTGATAAACTAAATTTTTTTAAAATAATAATTTTATAAATTATGTATATTTTATTGTATGAAATAATTTTTTATTGTGGTAGCATATACAGAATTTACCATTTTTAGCCATTTTTAAGTGTACAGGTTAGTGGCATTAAATAACATTCACATTGTTGTGCGACCATCACCACTATCCATCTCTGGAACCTCTTCATCTTTCCAGACTGAAACTGTAAATTAATGTTTAAAAGAAGTTATAAAAATTATATTTCCTGAAATACTGATGAAATAATGCCTGGTATCACTTTAAAGATCTGAAATCTTAGCAGTTAGTTGCGTTTCACAATTCGTCATTGTTTTACAGCATATGGCATTTATTTTTTGGTTTTGCCATAGAAAATAAATATTTTGTCTTTAACAGAAAACTTAAAGGAATATAATTTAAAGCAAACACAGCTGCAACACTAACTTCAGGAGCTCAGAAAGTACCATTAAAAATTGTATACTCCTGTAATGACAAAAGAAGATGAAGTACACCAGAAATTCTCGTATGGTGCTTTCAGTAGGCTAGACTTAGAAGGTAAAACTCTGTAGGAAACAAAGTTATATGAGATAGATAACATGTAAAGTGCTTAGCTTAGTGCTTGGTACATCGCAGTGCTCATTAAATTCAGTTCACTTCTCCTGTGCACATTTAGCATGTTTTTAGTTAATTGCTTTAAATTTTCTTTTCAAAGGAAAATGGTTTTATTTGCAACTATTTCTTGACATAATTTTGAGTGAGTAGCATTATTTGAATTTGCCATCAGAGAAGTGCTAGCAATCATCAGGCACAGATAGAGCTGGATTCCAAAACTAAATCAGTGTAAAGATGACATTCTCTTGTTTCTCTGCATAGGCTCATTGCTTTATGTGGGTCCTTAAATTAATCTGAAAAAAAATATATCTCTTTTATGGTTGCAGATTGTGAGCTGCTCAGCTTTAT
Organism: Cacajao melanocephalus; assembly: GCA_963573385.1. Taxonomy (NCBI): domain Eukaryota; kingdom Metazoa; phylum Chordata; class Mammalia; order Primates; family Pitheciidae; genus Cacajao; species Cacajao melanocephalus. The sequence goes on from CAUYLG010002581.1 coordinate 32,020, forward strand.
TTAGAATTAGAGTTTTGAGAGGTTTGCTTGCTTCTGTACTGCTTTTTTTTTTCCTTTTTCTTTCTTTCTTTCTTTTTTTTTTTGGAGGCAGGTCTTCAGTGATAAGCTTTTGTAGATTTGAAACCTTTGGGTAAATACCTATGTTTTGTTATCAAGACTGGCTTCTCATATTGCTTACCTATTATGGTAAAAAGAATTGTGTTTCAGGCTTTGCTGAAGAGATGCTTTTCTACAGGTCTGTGCTTTTGAGTTTTGATTTATTTTACTGTTTCAAAGAGTAAACAGTCATAATAATCTGTAGGACTCATGCTTGGTAAACTTGTTTCTTTGTGAAAGGTTTGGCATTTATAGCATAAATGTGATTACTTTGAAACTTGCATGTTGTTAGGAAATTTTCAAAGAAAATGAGTTAGCTAGGGAGATTTGAAAAAAGGTGATTTAGGGCCGGGTGTGGTGGCTCACACCTGTAATCCCAAAACTTTGGGATGCCAAGGTGGGTGGATCACGAGGTCAGGAGATCAAGACCATCCTGGCCAACATGGTGAAACCCTGTCTCTACTAAAAATACAAAAATATTAGCTGGACGTGGTGGTGGACACCTGTAGTCCCAGCTCCTTGGGAAGCTGAGGCAGGAGGATTGCTTGAACCCAGGAGGCGGAGATTGCAATGAGCCAAGATCTTGCCACTGCACTACATCCTGGGTGACAGTGCAAGACACCATCTCAAAAAAAAAAAAAAGGCGATGTATGGAACTCACTGTTGACATGAAGCAAGTGCAGGTCCTCAATCCCTTATCCACAATTTTGATGTATAAAAACCCCTAAAAACCAAGTTTTTGGTGAAACGTATTTGATGACAGCATCTGACCTAATCTGACATTAGAACATTTGTAGTCTTGTCATTTCTCTTGATGTAAATAGTAATAATACCTTTTGCTAGAGGAATATTAATGTATTTGATTTCAAGGTGCTGCGCAGATTTTCAAGAGAGTTTTAGGGAATACACAGTTTATGTACTGTGTACCATTTTAAAATCCAAGAAATTCTGAATTCAGAAACGTTTTGGTCCCAGGGTAAGGCCAGTGTAGACTAAGTAAGGAAAATGCATTAGTATTTGCACGTATTTTATCAGTATTTTGTATGTAATCTATGCATATCCTCCATATGCTTTAAGTCATCTCTAGATTACTTACAATGCCTAATAATATGATACTGTATTTTTTTTTTTTTTTTGAGATCATTCTGTCGTCAGCTGGAGTGCAGTGGTACAATCTTGGCTCACTGTGATCGCCTCCTGGGTTCAAGTGATTCCCCTGCCTCAGCCTCCCGAGTAGCTGGGACTACAGGTGTGTACCACCACGCCTGACTAATTTTTTTATTTTAGTAGCGGGGTTTCACCATGTTGGCCAGGATGGTCTTGATCTCCTAACCTTGTGATCTGCCTGCCTCAGCCTCCCAAAGGGCTGGGATTACAGGCTTGAGCCACTGTGCCTGGCCTGTATTGTTTTTAGTTTGTACTTTTTAATTTTTAATCTTTTTCCAAATATTTTTGATCCATAGTTGGTTGGATTCATGGATACAGAGTCCTGACTGTATTATATATTTTGGCTTTATTTTTAAAAATATAGAGACAAGGTATTGCTCTGTTGCTCAGGCTGGGATGCAGTGGTGCAGTCGTAGCTCACTGTAACTTTCTACTCATGGTCTCAGTGATCCTTCCAACTTAACCTCTCGTTTAGAGATTACAGGCCTGTGCCACTGTGATTGGCTAATTTGTTAATTTTTTGCAGAAATGAAGTCTTGCTGTGTTGTCCAGGCTGCCCTCAAACTCTTGGCCTCAGGTGAGCCTCCGACCTCAGCCTCTGAAAGCATTGGGATAAGAGGCCTGAGCCACTGCACCCAGCCTACTTTGGCTCTTAATACAGCTGCTATGAATATTTTTATTTCTTTTAGGTAAATTAAATACCTCATGGTGGAATTGCTAGGTCGTAGGGCAGGTATGTGTTTACTTTTTAAGAAACTGCCAGGTCTTTTTATGAAGTAGTTATTCCATTTTACGCTCCCGCCAACAATACCTGAGTGTTCCAGTTGCTCCACATCTTCCCCGACACCGCTCTTTAAAATGTAATTTTGATTGGCATGATTTCCATTTCCCTCATGACTAATGATATACTTTTTCTTGCACTTACTGGCCATCTGTATATTTTCCTTTGTGCAGCATCTGTTCAAAGCAGCGTATCTCCATTTTTGCCCATTCAAAAAAATTGGGTCATTTATTCATATTTATTATTGAATTATACAAGTTCTTTTATATATAAAGAGAACACTCTTTGTCAGATGCATGTTTTGTGAATGTTTTCTCCCAGCTTATGGTGTATCTCTCTTTTTTTCTTTTTTGAAGCAGAGTCTCACTGTGTTGCCCAGGCTGGAGTGCAGTGGTGCAATCTCAGCTTGTGGGTTCAAGTGATTCTGCCTCCTCAGCCTCCCGAGTAGCTGGGATTACAGGCATGCACCACCATGCCCAGCTAATTACTGTATTTT
>CAUYLG010002583.1:0-81385 GCA_963573385.1 Cacajao melanocephalus
CTAGCCTGGGCAGTAGAACAAGAATCCTGTTCTCTCTCCCTCTTTTTCTTCCTCTTTCTTTCTCTCGTACATTCTTTTTTTTCTTTCTTTCACTCTCACTTTCTTTCCTCTCTTTTCCTTTCTTTCAAAAGAAAAAAAAAAAAGAAAGAAAGTTCTTTTCTCTAAGGATGTTGAATATTGGCCCCCACTCTCTTCTGGCTTGTAGGGTTTCTGTGGAGATATCCGCTGTGAGTCTGATGGGCTTCCCTTTGTGGGTAACCCAACCTTTCTCTCTGGCTGCCCTTAGCATTTTTTCCTTCATTTCATCCCTGGTGAATCGGATGATTATGTGCCTTGGGGTTGCTCTTCTTGAGGAATATATTTGTGATGTTCTCTGTATTTCCTGGACTTGAATGGTGGCCTGGCTTGCAAGGTTGGGGAAGTTCTCCTAGATAACATCCTGAAGAGTGTTTTCCAGCTTGGATTCATTCTCTCTGTCACATTCAGGTACACCTATCAAATGTAGATTAGGTCTTTTCACATAATCCCATGTTTCATGCTGGCTTTGTTCATTTCTTTTCACTCTTTTTTCTCTATTACTGCCTTCTCATTTTATTTCATTGAGTTGATATTCAAACCCCGATATCCTTTCTTCTGTTTGGTTGATTCGGCTATTAAAACTTGTGTATGCTTCACAACGTTCTTGTGCTGTGTTTTTCAGCTCCATCAAGTCGTTTCTATTCTTCTCTAAGCTGTTTATTCTAGCTAGCATCTCATCTAACCTTTTTTCTAGGTTCTTAATTTCATTACATTGGGTTAGCACATATTCTTTTAGCTCTGAGAAGTTTGTTATTACCCACCTTCTGAAGCCTGTTTCTGTCAATTCATCAGATTTGTTCTCCATCTGTCTTTGATCCCTAGCTGGTGAGGAATTGTGTTCCTTTGGAGGAGAGGCATTCTGATTTTTGGTGTTTTCATCCTTTTTGTGCTGGTTTCTTCCCATCTTAGTGGTTTTATCTACCTGTGCTCTTTGTAATTGGTGACTTTAGGATGGGGTCTCTGAGTGGACATCCTTTTTATTGATTATGAAGTTCTTTCTTTCTGTTTCTTAGTTTTCCTTCTTACAGGGCCCTCTGCTGCAGGACTGTTGGAGGTCCACTCCAGACCCTGCTTGCCTGGGGGTCAACCGTGGGGGCTGCAGAACAGTAAGGGTTGCTGTCAGTTTCTTCTTCTGTTATCTTCGTCCCAGAAGGGTACCCACCGGATGTCGGCCTGAGCTCTCCTTTATGAGGTGTCTCTTTGGGTATATACGGGATAGGGAGCTGCTTGAGGAGTCAGTCTGTCCCTTATAGGAGCTCAAGTGCTGTGCTGGGAGCTCCATTGTTTCCTACAGAGCTGCTGGGCAGGTACCTTTAAGTCTGCTGCTGCGGAACTCATAACCAAGTCTTTTCCTAAGTGCTCTGTCCTAGGAAGGTCAGCTTTATTTACAAGTTCCTGTCATGCTGCTGCCTTTTTTCATAGATGCCCTGCCTGGCACGGAGTAGTCTAGTTACAGTCTACCAGCAGAGGTGTTGCTGAGCTGCTGCAGGCTCTGCCCAGCTGCTGTGTGAACTGCCTTGGCAGTGGCAGACTGCCTCAGTAGTGGTGGTCGCCCTTCCCCACACTAAGCTGGACCGTCCTGGGTCCAGCTGTGCTAGCTGAAAAACTCTCAATCCAGAGCATTTCAGATTGCTTGTTTTGTGGGGGTGGTACCTGCCGAGCCAGATCACCTGACTCCCTGTCTCTGCTCCCTCCCTTTCAGTTGAATGAGCGGCTCTGTCTCCCAGGCATTCTAGGAGCCAGTTGAAATGGCCACCCAGATTTGTGTGTTTCTGTGTGCCAACCTGGCACCGGGTGAAACCGCCATGCTGAAAACTCATGGCGCTTTTTGGCCAGGGAATTTCCTGGTCTGTGGGCGGTGAAAATTTGTTGGAAATGCGGTGGGCACTCACCATCTGCATTGTTCTTGCTGGGAACTGCACTCTAGAGTTGTTCTTATTTGGCCATCTTGGATCCTCCCCCTGTTTTCTTTTTCTTAATCAGTCAGTGATCATGGAGACTTACAAAAAGGTGCCATTTGAGAGTGATGGGATAATGCAGGAGAAACAGGTGCCACAAGACTCTGAACCAAATGTATATGAAACTTTCTTGTGCTCTCAGACACTGCTAAAGCCAATCTAACTCTGCTTGAGAATGGAGAGTTGCCATACATATGCAACCTTATAATTTGGTGGATCAGATAACAATTAGTGCATAGACGGGCAGATTAGTTACACATGCACTTGGCATTCCAGCATAGGAATGCCAAGAACCCAAGGCTTTACCAGATCCTAGGAAGATGCCCAGGAGCTGATTTTCAAAATGTAAATAAGTTATGTGTGTAAGAAGGCATAGCTGCAATCAAAAACTGTAGGAGCCTGCATCATGATTCTCCTATCAGGATTCTCAGAGAGTCCATAGCATTCCTATCTGCAACAGATGTTTGGAGCACTTTTGAATATGCTTGGTTTTAAAGCCCAAGAGGGAAAGCAGCTGCACTATACCTGCTCTAGCTTTAGAACCTATTCTTGTTGTGGTCCTGTATTCGTTTTCTATTGTTGTAAAGTAAATTGCTACAAAGTTAGTTGACTAAAACAACAAAATAATGAATGTTATCTTATAGTTCTGTAAGTTAGAAATTCAAGATAGATCTTACTGTGCTAAAACCAAGGTTTGGCAGAGCTGCATTACTTTCTGGAGGCTCTAGCTGAGAATTATTTCCTTGCTTTTCCAGCTATTAAAGGCTGCCCACAGTCCCTGCTTTATGACCTTCCCTGAACTTCTATCTTCAAATCAAGCCTCACTACATCTCTGACTATTCTTCCATAGTTACATCTCCTCCTTTTACAACAGAAGGAAATAGTCTCTGTTTTTAAGGACCTGTTTGATTCGATTGGGCCCCCCTAGATAATCCAGGATAATCTCCCCAACTCAAGGTCCTTAACTTAATATTTGCATAATCCCTTTTGCCAGGTAATGCAACATAAGCACAGCTTCCAGAGGACATAGACATCTATGAGGGCCATTATCATGCATAATGTCAAAACTTCCTGTTACATGATTCAGAGTAGCATATTTTATGAAGTCCACACTGCCTGCAAAATCTGGAGTAGCTCTTTAATCATCTCTTTCTGTGTCATAGAGATGCAAGGCAAAGCAACTTGTTGTTCACTTTGGAAGAAATATCTCAGAATTCCTCAATTCTACTGGATTCCTAGAACCTCATAAAGATGATAGGTCTCTGAGTTTTTACAGGATTTATTTCTTCTCTCAGACATGGATACATCTTATCAACATATTTAAGATATTTGCTTCTTCCTGCTTACCAGGTCTGATCAGGATGATGTCATGAATGTATTGAGCCAGAATAATATCCTGTGGGATGGTGCATGATCAAGTGCCCTGAACACTGAACATTCGAGTATGAAAGACTATCAGAAAAGGGTTACATTCCTGGAAATAGTAGAATAAAGTTTTACTGCTGCCAGCATACTCTGATAATTACAAGGGGGTACTTGCCAGACCAAAATCTGCACATTTAGTGAGACTGGATATGTTAATTTGCTCTAGCAAAGACATCACACTTGGAACACCAGCTGCAATTGGTGTCTCTGCCTACTCAAAGTAGTTCGCTATTTTTTTCTATAACCTACCTATCTTGTCGCAGACTAAACAGGCAAGTATATAAAGATGTTTCTTTCCATAATTTGATGTTATTTCCCCAGTTTGAAGCAAGGAAAAAAAAATTAGAACCATTATAGTGGATAGGACAAGTATAAGGATCTGGAAACTTTTGTCTCTATCAAAATAATAAAAACAAATGTAATACCCCATCTCGGGAAAACATAGATTGATGCTACCTTTAAAGCCTTGGAAGAGAGAGACTGAAAGATCATCTGGCTCCACCTGTGCTGAATTTGAGCTAAATCTTCATCACATGACTTCTGGGAATCCCCGTTTTGACTGGTAGACCATAGAGGCGGTTTCAGTCCCTAGGAACTAGTGTCCACTGAGATGGAATGTCCAATAATCTTTCCAAAGCCTGAGTATTTCCTCCTTCTTAGTGCACAATGACCATGGCAAATGTCTATAGGTCCCTTTGGGGAAGGTTAGGAGGATGACTTACAATAGATACTTTTGGCAGATCCTAAGTTCATTTAAGGGGCTTCAGTTGTTTGAACTGGTTGAGGTATAGAATGTTAGTGAAAGACTGAGAAGCTGCATTTGACAACTCAGGTTCTGTGCAATGTGCTTTCTTACAGGCACATCTTGTGTGTTTGATCCTAAGCCATGTTGCAATTATGGTTCTCGGGACAATGAGAGGTGAGGAGTGGATCTTGACGGGATTGGCCACTCTGTGAGATAACTGCTTTAGATGAGATAGGAAAGGATTTGTCCTTTGACTCAAAGAGGGGGCAGCTAACTCCAGGACACACAGTGGGACTTAGAGGTTCAAGTTTAACAGATTTATCTGTCAGCTGAAACGTCCCCCGTCCAACTCCCTGTGTCTTATTCCCTTTATTCAACACAAAACATTTCAAATAAGAGGCCTATTAATATTCTGAATTCAAATTACATTGTAATTTTTCAAACCCACAGAGTTAAATTTTGGATCTGGTTTTTGCATATTGGGCATCCTATCTCTCGTAGATGAGAGATAAGAGATTATTTTAGGGTGGTCATTGACATGCCCCAGTTCTCTGTTCATAACTTGACAAGAAGAATTTAAAGCACTGAACTCAAAATTTTATTTATGTAATTTTCTAGTGTAGCCAGAGTCCACCACAGAGCACTTGCAGTCATTCACTCCATGCCTCCTTTGTTTAAGTGCTATGTATGACCAACATCCCATTTTATACTGGAGTCAAGGTCCTAATTTTTATCAAATCCATCCAGGACAGAAAAATCTCTCCCAGATTCCCATCTTTGCAGGACAATTTCTTGGAACTACTACTGAACAAAGAAAAATACTGTATTAGTCAGAGTTCAGTCAGAAAAAAAAAAAATCAATCTATATATTTTAAATAGATTTAATCCAAGATCAGCTGTTTGAAATAATGTTGGTAGGGGTAGAGAAATCAATGTAAGGATTGGGGGTGCTATCTAGAAATTACAAAACAGCAAGAAGTCGATGAGAAAACTGTAGCCCCAAAGCAGGACATGGCCACTGGAGCTTGGATTTTAAGAGGCATTCCGCTCAGCTCAGGAGTCTGAGCCACCAGCACTACTAGCAGAAATCATGAATTTTAACTTTTTCCCTTCTGAATCTTTGTCAGTGCCTGCAATAGGCAGAGTCTAAAGCGCAGACTTGCTGGTGAGGGGCGTGAAGATGAACCACAGTACAGAGAAGATAGCAGAAGGAAGAGGAAATAACCCATCAAAAGATAACCACCAGAACATACCCTTTTCATGGCTGCCCAAGTCCAATCAAAAGCATCTCATTCTTGTACTCCTGTTGTAGCTTCTTAGCAGAGCTTTCTTTTGACCACACATAAGTCATATCCAAAAAGGAAGAGTATTATTCTACTCTATACCTAGGCTGAAGGGCAGTGGCATGACCTCAGCTCACTGCAACCTCCACCTCCCGGGTTCAAGTGATTCTTGTGCCTCCCAAGTAGCTGAGACTACAGGTGTGCACCAGTACGCCCAGCTATTTCTTTTTTTAAATTTTCAGTCGAGACGGGGTTTTTTCATGTTGGCCAGGCTAATCTTGAACTCCTGGCCTCAAGTGATCCACCCACCCTGGCCTCCCAAAGTGCTGGGATTACAGGAGTGAACACCCCATTTGACCTCTTCGTCTCTGTACTTAGATGCTAAATGGTAGAGTATTGAATTGAGTTGGCTCTTTTTCAGTTCCAGAACCTAAATGCTGCCAGATTTCTTCCAAGACAGAGCATTTCTGTCCTGTTCAATAACACTTACATCTTTGCTTATGAAACAATGAGAAGGAACACAACAACGTTTTTTAAAATTTATTTTACTATTCTAGTTAAATTACAGATTTTTATTAATTAAATAACCACCCTCTCCTTTTTTCAGATGTAATTACTTTTGCATCAAAACGTTGTTTTTCAAAGCAATGAAAAATAATAAACATAGCAATTCTTATTTTTCAAAGGAATTAAAAATAAGAATGAACTCTGTTTCTAATAAATTATGAATTTTGAATGGATTAAGAAGGTGATGCTCAAATATAATGTTATCTTAAGTCTGATACCAATAGAGAAAAAATTATAAGAAAAGATGAACAAAATAAGCTACTTTTTAAATAAATATTTCAAAACTTGGGAATATGATTGGACCGTGTTCTAATTGTACATGTTAGAGGTAATCCAATGGTATATTTTTCTGTGACATTTACCCTTCATGACTTTAGAAATAATCTAGTGCTTCTAATATTCATGTGTGTGCAGCAACACCTTCCTTAAAATTTTGCTCTTTTTATGATTCTGTAAAATCCTGGGAATACACTTAAAATGGACATTGGTCTAAGAAAACAAAAATTCAATGACTTGTCCCTGACAAGTAGGTTTGGCTAACTCAAGAGACTTTTTTATTGGCTTGTATGCTATGCTGCTCCTTAATTAATTAACTAATTCACGAATTAGTCATTTATGAATTAATTCAACAAATATTTATTTTACATCTGATATGTGTCAGGTTCTAGAAACTAAATATAGAATCACAATAGAATGTAGCATATAACACTGTGCATAGTGTTTTGGAATATTCTTCTCTGTATAAGTTCTTGAATCTTAGCTTATTTCACAATGACATTTGTCTTCTCTGTATCTCCATCTGAAATTACTATATTTCCTTACAGGAGACAAAATACCTCATAGGCAATCACCTAAGAAAGCTACTGAACAAGTAAGAAAGAAAAATTCTGTAACAGAGGCTATATGAAGATGAAACAGTAGAGGAGAAAAGAGAAAAATTAAAACTCTCAAATGAAAAGGAACATTATTAGACAACAGAATCATAATATATGCATCTGCTCTTAGCAGCAAAATATACTTAAGCTTCACAACTATAGATGGTTTGAGGTGTCTATCATACAGCCCAGTGTTTCTCAAACCTGATTACTCTGTGCTTTTCTAAAAATTAGATTTCTATTTCTTATCCCTGTCTTACTATAGTTGGGGCCCTATCGTTTGCATTTTTAATGTTATTGTAAGGATTCTTACACAGACAGCTAACCATAGATTTCTTGTGTTTTACTTATTTTATGTTTTATGTATTTTTGGTACCACTAGGCTGAAAATTATAATAAATGTCTGTAAAAATAGCATGTCTCTAAGAAAAAAGAAAAATGAACCTATCATGAAGAATATCTCATGAATCCAGTAAAATTGTTCATCATTAAGAATTTCAGAGTATCTTATTTTAAGACCTTTAAAGGAAGAAAAAATACCACATGAATACAAGCTACCAGTAATTCAATAAAGTATACCTTGTTTACAGACTTGCAAACTATTTAGCATCCTGTAATTGGCCTAATGTTGGACAATTTATGGCTTGTTTTCTTCTTTTGATAAGGTTTCCATCTCACTTACAAAAACAACAACAACAAGCAACTGTAACTTTAGATAAAAAGACATTGCAATGCCACAAGACTTTTCTTAGGGCTCAAATAGGTCATGACCATAACATAGAAACCTGGAGTTCTCTCAAGATCTTAGCTCTTCAGTTAAGGGTATGTGTTAAGCTCTTCTACTCTATTGTAAGATGACAGCTCCATGCATTTTTTTTTTCTGTACCTTGTGATGTAGCTACCGCAGAAAGAATACTGGAACTGATGAAGAGATAAACAGTTCTGTACAAGGAATTCTGTCCCATTCATGAATATACCAAAGTATAACCCAGTGGTGTCCTCTGACCTTCAGTGGGGGCAAATTTTTCTTTAATTCCTTAATGAAATAATTTTAATTCCAATCTCACGTTAAAGTAAAAGAAAGTTATATTCTTCCCAAATATTTCTGCAAATTCTTGGAGATCGTGCTTATATATCTCAGTTGTTAACTTTTCAGCTCTACTGCCAAATTCCTGGTTTTGGCTGGTTTCTCCCTGACCATTCTGGCTACCTCTCCACCACTCTTCATATTCCTCCAGCTTTTCTGATCTGCTTCACCTCAAATTGTAAATATAGACTTTAGTCTCCAAAGCAAAGGGAAGAGACAGCCATTATTAAGTTAGTAGTTGATAAAGCTGTATTAAAGATTTGGGCTTAGGGAAATTACAGCATAGAATAGGAAACTGCTCTTTCTAGATTTACTAATCACACACTGTCTCAGGGTATTTTTAAATAATATTGTATCTGTGTTTTTCCTTTGGGCTTATTCGGTACCCATGTTGCTGGGATCCATTCTGTCTTTGCAAATTCTTCTCTCTTAGTTCTTTTATACTTTCCATCCCTAACCACAAGATTCCTTCTCCATCCTCCACCACCACTCCTGATCCCACACCTAGAAAAGCTCCAAAAAAGGGGGGAAGAAACTCCCTGCAACAACACAACATTGAAAAACAAACTATGAAACAATCCAAACACACACACACACACACACACACACAGACAGACACACACTCCTGCATTTGGAGCTACCTGTTCAATGCTGAAATTATTATACCTTAAAATAACCTCTCTATACCAGAAAGAACAAATAGGGACTTTATTATGCAAAGCATTTAATTACTTGTATCTGTTTTCTCATTCAAACACTGCCTTACACCTTGCTTTTCATAATGAAAAACAAAAATCTTTTTCTAAAAGAAAAAAGTCTTTTTACACCTAAGAGGAATTATACAGGTCTCCCAAATATAGAAAAGTCTGCATTATTTTTCTTTATTTTAAAATAGCAATATTTCCTGATAGCCATAAATGAATAGTGTATGGTTTTTCTTTTAACTCAGATGCATAGAGACTGATACAGAAAGTGAGAACAGCACATTAACTAAGTCAGCGTCTGAATCCTTCACATATTTTCAGAACTCAGAGGAATTCTCAACATTAGATGCTCCTTAGAACCACCTGGGGAGCTTTACAAAAATCACAATACTCTGGCTCCCACCAGACCTATAAATCAGACTCTCTAGGGCTAGCACCCAGGCGTCAGTAGTTTTACAAGGTCCCCAAGTGATTCCAGTAGGCAAAGTTGAGAGTGACAGACAAGAAAAATTTGATACATGCATGAGTAGCCAGTGGCTAAGAGTGATCCTGTCAACAGAGACTTAAAAACTATTTCAAAAGTAATGTGTGGAATGAAAAGTTAGAGGAGCTTTCTCATCCATGTTCTTTAGGAAGAAGAGAAACTATTTCTTTAAAAATACCTACTCATCTATGGACTTTATACTATAAATGACTAAGAATTAAGGAAGCCATCAAAGATGGGTCGCGGAGGTTCGACGCTGGGTGGGAAGGGGTGTGTAGTTTCTTTTTAAGTGATTCTCTTTTTCTGAACCATGTCAACTTTACAATATCATTTGAATAAATATCTGGTGGTTATTTTTTTGCATTTTTTGGAGAGAGTCAAAGTCATATAATACTAGATATCAATTCTGGAAGACAGATCACCCCTACAACTTGTTACTTCCTTCACTTTGCAAAAACATGGAAATAATAGAATGCTTAGAATAGGAATGAGCCTCTACGCTAAAATTCAACCTTCCTGTTTAACAGATGAACAAAGTAAGTAACTTTGCCACACAAGTTAGAAATGGAAATGAGATTAGACCCAGATTCATTGTCTTTAGTATGTGTTCTACAACACACACCTCACTTTTTCTCTAAGCAACTTTTTTTATCTTCCTAAAACTTTAGCAGTCTGTGTAAATATCTAGTGACTTCATATTGAAGGCCTCTAAAATCATCTTTCAACCCTGGCTTAATAATTTCCCATTATGATTATTATATAGAAATAGAAAAAATGTAAAGAGACTGACAAGATTAATGCATTACAAGGTCTTAGCCTCACTGCCTGGATGAAAAAGTATTAATTAAATCATTGGGAACCAGAGTTATTCTCACATTTTATTATGAATATAAAATGAAAAGTAATGTTAAAAAGGAAAAAGGATATATTGAGTCAATTATTATGGTATTCAATATTCTTGTCAGTGTTTATTTCAGGACTAAGATGATATTCAAAATCTGTGCTCAATATCTGCAAATGATAGAATTGTTGATATTCTGTTTGAATAGGCTTCGAATGAAGGGCAAGGTTTTGGAGGGTTTTTTCATGCGTGTGGCAAGTAAACAAGTGAATCACAAAAACATGCTATTTGACTGGCCTGATTGATAAAAGAAGAAATAGGATCCTGATAGGTGCTAGGCAGAAGAGTAACTAAGGTGAAGACTAATGCAGTATAGAATCATGATTGATATTCTGTAAAATAGCTTTGGGTCAAGAGTATTGGAGTTCATATTGCGGGTCTATTACTTATTATTTCTATAACTTAGGACAGATTGCTTACCCTCCCTGCACCTCAGTTTTCTCCTCTGTAAGAAGGGGGATATCACCTTATAAGAGTTATTGTGATGTTTAAATAAGTTTATATCTAATAATCAATCTACTTTTATCTCTCTATCAATTGTTCTATTATCTATCTATTAATAAACTTACATCTGTACTTACTAAACACTCAATATTAGCTATTATTGTAGGGCAATGCATTTATAGTTAGAATGTGGGCTCTATTTATATGAGAAGTTATTTAAGAATGCGGAGAAGTGATTATCTTTTCTATGTCAGTAAATAGTTTATGGCTGGTTGCGGTGACTCACATCTGTAATCCTTGCACTTTGGGAGGCCGAAGCAGGTGGATCACGAGGTCACGAGATTGAGACCATCCTGGCTAACATGGTGCAACCCCATCTCTACTAAAAACACAACAAATTAGCTGGGTGTGGTGGCACCTGCCTGTAGTCCCAGCTACTCAGGAGGCTGAGGCAGGAGAATCACTTGAACCTGGGAGGCGGAGGTTGCAGTGAGCTGAGATCCCAGCACTGCACTCCAGCCGGGGCAGCAGAGCAAGACACCGTCTCAGGAAAAAAAAAAAGTTTATTATGTAGGTAATAAGATATGATAGATTGTATGCTAAATTTGAAATTAAGAAATGACAAACTGCAAGGGTTATCACTTTGCTACAGCCTGATTTTCAGGTACATTTAAAATGGTACTTGCGTCTCTCTGGTCTCTCTCTGTCTCTCAGACTTTCACTTTGAGGGTGAAGAATTTCTATGTGGAAATCAAATTTATTATTGTCTGAATGCAACATATCTAAGGAATCACAGAGAATCAGATGCCAGGACCACTCAAGGTTTGCACGTAATAACAGAAAAGGATGACTGGTTGAACTATGCTTCTCAGTTTTAAATCCACCCAAATTATAAGTCTCCAGGGAAATGATTATTTGGAAACCTTTATCAGTAAGCCCCTTTGGGATTGCCTATATCTATGTGACTGAAACAATAAGCCAAAATTTTTGTTCCCTCTAGAAAATAACTGATAGTCTGAGTATCAATGGCAAAGAATTTAGGTTTGATTCCATTAGCACAGTTGTCTCAATGCTTCTCTTTCTGTAACATGAATATGTAGCCCCACATGGGTCTTATTCTAACACCAGGAAGGCTTCAAAGGCCATAATCTGGAAACTGGGAATGAAGAAGAATAAAACGTGCCAAGTATAATAAAGAAAAATACTGGATCTATGATGAGAAAAGTACATTGCAAATTATGGGAAATATTTGAAGAACAAAACAGATTTTCAAATTAAAATTTTATAATATTCTAATATAAAAATATTTTCATGAATGCAAAATTAAAAAATTTTTCTTTTGCACATGAGTGTAAGTAAAGAACAATCAGATATCTTCACAGCTTAGTCTCAAATTTTCTGCTGATTTCTGCTCAAATGTCAACCTAACATATAAATCTTCCCTGATTCCCATATCTAAAATAACTCCCCAGCTGTTCTCTATACCCCTACCCTGCTTTATTTTTCTTCATGTCTTTTAGCACTACTTGGCATATAAATGTATTTATTTTTAATACTTTAGCTTTTCTGTCATTAATAATTCTTGGAGCATTGCAACTTCTTAAAATTAAATCAGATAATTTTTAGTTAAGTATTTTAAAACTGAGTCAATTAGTAGTTATTTACAGGATTGAAGTGAGTAAATGGATCAAGGATAACATGATTGTTTAATACTTTGAAATGATTTTGTAGTTTGACACAATAATAAAAATTTTTATAAGTCATAGGCCATGCCTTAAGCATTTTAGTAATGTTTGTCTCAGTTTATTTTTATTTTCAAATAGATTCATTCATTTATTCAAATAGTATGAATTGTGTACTTACTATGTAACTAGAAAATACACCTGGCACTGCTCTACAGCTGAAAACAAGACAATCCTGTATTGTTCCCAAGTTGCTTACAATCTAGTATCACAGACAAAGGTTAAACAAGTAATTATTAAAATAGATTAAATTCCAATTAATAATCAGAAGAAGAAATAGAGAATTTTGGTGAGTGAGTGTAGGGAGACCAAATCTTATTTGGGAGATTACGAAAGACTTCTCTGAGACCCTGACATGTAGAAAGAGACTTGAAATTTAAATTGGGAAGGCAAAAGGAATCTGGAGGAGGCAGAGGGAGAAGCAGGTGGGTAGATCAAATAGCAGGCCCGAGGACTCGATAATGGGAAAAAAATCCCAGCTTGCTTAATGACCTAAAGAACACTGTTGATAAGGTTTGGCTCTGTGTCCGCACCCAAATATCATCTTGAATTGTAACTCTCACAATTCCCACACGTTGTGGGAGGAACCTGGTAAGAGGTGATTAAATTTTGGGGGTGGGTCTTCCCTGAACCGTTCTTGTGATAGCGAATGAGTTTCACAAGTTCTGATGGTTTAAAAAAAATTACAACAACCCCAACAAAAAAAAGGGGAGTTTGCCTACACAAGCTCTGTTTCCCTGCTGCCATGCACGTAAGATGTGACTTGCTCCACCTTGCCTTCTATCATGATTGTGAGGCTTCCCTAGCCATGGAGTTCTCGATTAAACCTCTTTGTAAATTCCCCAGTCTTGGGTGTGTCTTCATCAGCAGCATTAAAGCAGACTAATACAGTAAGTTGGTACTAGTAGAGTGAAGCACTGCTGAAAAGATACCCAAAAATGTGGAAGCAACTTTAGAACTGGATAACAGTCAAAGGTTGGAAAGGTTTGGAGGGCTCAGAAAAAGATAGGAAAATATGGGAAACTTTGGAACCTCCTAGAGACTTGTTGAAGGGCTTTGACCAAAAGCCTGATTGCAATATGGACAAAAAGGTCTGGGCTGAGGTGGTCTCAGCTGGAGATTAGAAACTTGCTGGGAACTGGAGCAAAGGTGACTCTTGTTATATTTTACATTTTAGAGAAGAGAATGGCAGCATTTTTCCCCTGCTCTAGAGATTTATGGAACGTCAAACTTGAGAGAGATGATTTAGGGTATCTGGGTGGAAGAAATTTCTAAGCAGCAAAACATTCAAGAGGTGACCTGGATACTGTTAATGGCCTTCAGTTTTATAACGGAAGCAGAGTATAAAAGTTTGGAAAATTTGCAACCTGTCAATGTGGTAGAAAAGAAAAACCCATTTTCTGAGGAGAAATTCAAGCCAGTTGCAGAAATTTGCATAAGTAACAAGGAGGCTAATGTTAACCACCACGACCATGGGAAAATGTCTCCAGGGCATATGAGGTCTTCATGGCAACCCTTCCCATCACAGGCCCAGAGGCCTAGGAGAAAATGGTTTCATGCGCCAGGCCCGGGATCTCTGTGCTGTGTGCATAATAGAGACTTGGTGCCCTGCATCCCAGTTGCTCCAGCCTGAAAAGGCTGAAAGGGGCCAACATAGAGCTCAGGCTGTGGCTTAGAGGGTACAAGCCCCAATCCTTGGTAACTCTATGTGTTGTTGAGCCTGCAGGTGTACAGAAGTCAGGAATTGGGGTTTGGGAACCTCTGTCCAGATTTCAGAAGATATAGGAAAATGTCTGAATGCCCAGGCAAAAGTTTGTGGCAAGAGTGGGTGCTGATGGAGAACCTCTGCTAGGGCAATGCAGAAGGGAAATGTGGAATTGGAGCCCCCCACACAGAGTCCCTACTGGGGCACCACCTAGTGAGACTGTGAGAAGAGGGCCACCATTCTTCAGACTCCAGAATGGTAGATACACTGAAAGCCTGCCTTGTTGACCTGAAAAAGCCACAGACAATGCCAGCCCATGAAAGTAGCTGGAAGGGAGGTTGTATCCTGCAAAGCCACAGGGGCAGAGCTGCCCAAGACCATGGGAACCCACATCTTGCATCAGCGTGACCTGGATATGAGACATGGAATCACAGGAGATCATTTTTGAGCTTTAAGATTTGAGTGCCCGACTGGAGTTTGGACTTGCATGGGGCCTGTGGCCCCTTTGTTTTGGCCAATTTCTTCCATTTAGAATGGTTGTATTCACCCATTGTCTGTACCCCCATTGTATCTAGGAAGTAACTAATCATCTGTATCCCCATTGAATCTAGGAATTAACTAACATTTGATTTCACAGGGTCATAGGCCAAAGGGACTTGCCTTGTCTCAAATGAGACGTTGGACTGTGGACTTTTGAGTTAATGCTGAAGTGAGTTGAGACTTTGGGGGACTGTTGGGAAGGCATGATTAGTTTTGAAATGTGAGGACACAAGATTTGTGAGTGGCCAAGGGAAGAATATTATGGTTTGACTCTGTGTCCCCACTCAAATCTCATCTTGAATTGTGACTCCCACAATTCCCATATGTCTTGGGAGGAACCCTGTGGGAGGCGATTGAGTTATGGGGGCAGGTCTTTCCTATGCTGTTCTCGTAGTACTAAGTCTCCACAAGATCTGATGGTTAAAAAAAAAAAAATGAGAGTTTGCCTGCAGAAGCTCTCTTTGCCTGCTGTCATCCATGTAGGATGTGCTTTCTCCTCCTTGCCTTTTGCCGTGATTGTGAGGCTTCCCCAGCAACATAGAACTGTGGCTTTTCCACTAAACCTCTTTCCTTATAAATTGCCCAGTCTTGGGACGTCTTTATCAGTAGAGTGAAAACGGACAATGCAGCCACTATGTAGGGTTGCAGAGAAAATATAGAACTTGCAGTTAAGTTTGAATTCCAGATACACAAAGCGCTTCTTAAAATATAGGTATTTCTCTCAAGTAATAGGTATATTTTTATTTGTTTATTCTGGCAACCACACATTAGAGCACAATGAGTAACAGAAAATGGAATAATAGACAACAGAAGGCAATAATTCAGTCTCACAAAGTCTTGGAAAATTATGTTATTTTTTTTTAATGCCTATGAAATTAGGAGGCGATTCAAGGCCTTCAAGCAAAGACTAATCTAATTTATATTTTTAAAATAATAATTTTGTTGGTAGAGTGGAAATAAAGAAATCTAGTCTTAAAAACTCGGAATAAAAATGGAAGAAGAAACATATCAGTAAATTTTGTTTTACTTATAAAATTCAGAAAATTATGAAAAACTATAGAGGAGATAATAAGCAACAAAATTAAAAGCTGGGAAGCATTTGAAGAAATGAAAACTGACTAAGTAAAAGGGAGAATGTTGAGTCTTAAGTCTGCAGTTAGGATAGGATAGGAATCGAATGGATTCATACCACAGTCTCTCAATGCCTCAGAAATCAGGCTTTCTAGATTCCATGGAAGTAGAAATAAAGGAAGAGAACCTAAACATTCCTCCCATAAGAGCAGAAGGATAGAAGTTTATATGTTCTGGAGAAATGAACCCAAAATCTCTGTACAAAAAAAAATCATCTATAGTTGAAAGTATGAATGAAGGTGGTAAAATCTGTACAAAAAAAGAAAGTAGTAAAACTAACAAAAACAGATTAGATGTTGAAAATCTCAGCCTGTTTTTTTAGAATTCTGTTAGGCTGCTTCTAGTTAAGCACTGAGCATGGGAAATTGTCCTTGGGCAACATGATAAAACCCAAAGTAAGGACCTAAAAATAGTGCCTGGGGGATCCCAACAGTCGGGTGCTGATTTGTGTACTGAACCTTCACTGGCAAAGTCCAACCTATACGCTCTCAGACCAACCATTCAATTTTAGTCTCCATTAGCGGTAAATAAAGAAGTATCAGATATCTGAGGAAGATCTCTTTACTTAAAAAAAAAAAAAAGGCTAAAACAAAGAAATTTAAAAAGCAAACTGAAGAAAATAAAACTATGTAAAAAAAATAAAAGCTAAGATTAAGAACTTGAGAGATAAAAAGATGTACAAACATGAAGTAGGAAGAAGATGGTATTAAAGAAAAAGATAATATAAAAACAAAAAGTTCTAATGATATTAAAGATAAAAGACTAGAAGAAATAAAAAGCAAAATACTAAGATTGGAAGTTAGATTAGGGTATATATTTCAGATAGTAGACCAAAAATACAAAGTGGGAATATATTTCAGATAATAAAGCAAAAATGTGAAATTAAGAGATAACAAAAGAAAATTAGACGATCAGCCCACAAGAGCCAATATCCCAATTATAGGCATTTTAGCTAGAGAGGATAGGAGAAATGGAGGAAGGAAACCATTAATTGAAGAATTTAAGGGAATTCCAAAGACAGAGAAACATAAGTTTACAGATTAAAAAGGTCCACTACATTCCCAGATAGTACCACATCATGAAATTTTAGAGGGACAAAATTAAGAACCAACAAACTTCCAGAGAGAAATAGAAAGCAATAGCAAACAATGGCACAGTGCCTACTAATCCTAAAAAACAACCATTTTCAACCTAGAATACTATAGTCAGACACTGGCAATAAATTGCTAAGGTAGAACACAAAATATTGTGACATGCAAGGTACAAAAACTCACCTCCTAGACACAATTCCTAAAGAGGCTGCTGCAGGAGGCACACTACTAAAGCAAATATATGAACCATGGAAGTGTTCATTATAAATAGAAAGTTATGGGATTATAGAAACAGAACATAAGGACACAGGTGAAAGGAATGCCCAGGAGGGCTTAAAAGGGAGAAGCAAGCTAGGCTTGGAAGTGAAGCAGACTGGAACAAGTCAATAGGCTGTGGGAGAGATTTTACAAAATGCAGAAACTGAAAGAATATCTGATATATCAGACAATCTGTTAGATTTAGGCAACTAGCAAAGAACTTGTGATAAATGCAAAAGTAAGCAGACTAAAATAAAAAAAACTCTAGACAATTACAGAAAATCTAAGGAATACAAAATGTGCAGAAAATTAATGTTCCATTCTGAATCAAGAAATAACAATATTATTGATTTGTGGAGCTGTAGAGGTAAATGCTAAAATGATTAGCTAACAGATTTAAAAATGGTTAACTTGGAGCTGGAAGATGAGAATGTCAGTGTATTCTGGGTGTGCAGCAAGACTTGAACAAACTTTGTAGAACTATTTGACTTTTTAATTCATGTAGAATTCATGCATGCATGTAGAATTCTAATAAAAAAATAATAAAAATAAGTTTAAAAACCAACCCATGGTATTGAAATTTTCAAGACAAGAAATCTTAATAACTTGGACTAAGGTAATGAGCGCAGAGATAGTGGAGAATGTATGGATTTGATATAGAGGATGAGGAATAGTGAGTTGTCTGTTAATGGTAGCTTTTAGGTTTCTTCATGAGCAACAATGAAATAAAGAACATTAGAGTAACAAAAACAGAAAAAAGTATACAAGTTTTCTTTCATAAATGCTAAGCTAGAAATAACATGGATAAATTGAGTAATGACTCTGTAAAACATTCTGAAACTCAAAGGAAAATCCAGGCTGGCGATAAAAACCAGGAGTCCTGAGCACTGATGTAACTCATTAATTATGACTTCAGCATTTGGAACGATGCACATGTAAAGTCAATTACCAGAAAAAAATAGCAAATCAACAGTCTTTCCATTAGCTGCTCACGAATATATATAGTCTCCTTCCATTCTTTCCCTTTCATGCACGTTCTTCCTAGTCTTTCTAAACCTTTGGCCTCTTCTCCAGGGTCTAGTTGTTTATGGTCCTCAAAGTCATAAAAATGGTAATTCTTGGGAACATCATGATACAATCTTACTGTCTGCACTAAAAGAGGACATTTTGGTGTTTAAACTTCAGCTTGGAGAGTAAGTCAATAGAATTTACTCATGACCTTGACGACCTTGATGACCTTGATGCATTATGGGTTTAATAAAGTATCTTTTCTTTTCTACTAAGTCATGCTAGTCTCCCTTCCCACCAGTAGCAAGGATATAAAGAAAAATGCTTGTGGGATGGAATAGTGGGAACTATCTTTCTGCTAAATGATACTAAAGGCTGCAAGTTAATCAAGGATGAGAATTTACATTAAGAACAAAAGAAGTTATAAAGACAAGACCTGTAAAATGACAACATTTACATTTTGGATAGAGGAGAAGCAGAAAAATTGTAAAATAGTGGCCAAAGAAATAGAGAAGGAAAGCTGTGAGGATTTAGTGTCACTGAAGCCAAACTAAGAGAGTTTTTAAGATGGAGAAATCAACTCTTTGGAAAGTGATAGGACGCTGTTTTTAAAGTGAATCTCTGAGAAGGTAAGTTAGATTTGGCAAAATTGTTGTGGTTGATAATTTTCTAGCACAGGTTAAATGTAGTAATATGAGCACTGGTGAGCTCATAGAGTTTTTTTTATGGAATCTCTGTTTTCTCAATCTCTCTTCAGCCATTTTGAAGTCTTGCATAATAATTAGTCAAGATTCAGCATATCCAGGGGTCATGGTTAGTATTGAGTTTAAAATCAAATGTATTCACCCCAACATTAGAGTTTTCTCCTTTTGAAATTGAAGACAAATAGCTTAAACTGTGTCTTCTTTTTAAATATACAGACAGACACACAAACATGGTGGCCAATAACTGAATCAAATATTTTTTAAACAAACAAAAAGCTGTGTTTTCCTATATTTAACCAAATAAGTTTGCTTCATTTACATCTTGCTAATGAAATGTTTGCTTTGCTGTGTGACACTAACTATGATACAGAAAATACAATTTTAGAGCAATCTATTTTGGTATAAGAAACAAAATCGAACATTACTTAAAATTGTAGTATCTTACTATTTATTAAGCTCTTATTTTATGCAACACCCTTGACCTTCAATTGTCTAATTTTACATGTATAATACTCATACAAGTACAAAGTAAAAACTTATTAATAAATAGAATTACAGGGGAATTTAGTGGTATTGTTTTTGAGTTTGGAAAGGCTGTTTATAACATTTTTATTTTTAAACTGACAATGACAAACTCATTCCTATTAGGGTCTAGAAGCATTCCGGTCACATTGCTTTCGTAATGATTTTTCTATTTGAATAGTTTTGGAGTGAGTTAGAAGTCTTTAGTCTCCTTCTGTGTACCTTAGAGGGATGCTTAGCAACCTTGTGATTGTAATAGGTCTGAATCTCTTGGGTCACTTTCAGCAAATATCAGTTCAAACAGCATTGGACTTGAGAAGGTTGATTTACATCTTTGCCTTTTGAATGAGACAAACACATGCCTTTCTGGGCTCAGGAAAATCACCTTAATCTCTTCTCTATCTTCCCTACCATATTTCCTCCTGCAAACTCTAGGATCCTGGGGCAAAGATAAGCAGCTGTAAAGTGTCATTCTTGCATATCCTAAACTTTCTCAAGGGCCCTGTGTACTATTCTATTTGGAGCCTCCCTGGAGATGTTTTATCCAATCCTTTCAGCTAATTCAGAAGGGTCAAGAAGCCATGCATGGTCCTCACTTGACCACTGCCAATTCAGGCTTTACCATCTCAGCATAAACTAAAGAAAGAGAGAAAGAGAGAGAGAGAGAGAGAGAGAGAGAGAGAGAGAGACTACCGAAATTTGGTTTGTTTCTGACCAAAAATATGGAAAGTGGGTAATTCTTTTACTTACAGAGTATATGGGAAAAGACAAAGTTATAATGAGGTTAAGCCAGCTATAGCCATTGCACAGATACTTCTAGATCTTTATTTAAATCTGTGCTAAGGGGAAGGGATGGTAATAGAGCAGCAAAAGCAACATGAGATAATCTAAGGAATATAAAATCAGCCCCGATCTTCCATGACCTTGGTGTGACCTTGGATAATCACTGCGATGAGTTTTCTCCACCAATAAAATGAGAAGGTCGTACTAAATCACTCCAGCAGATCCATTCAGCTTTTATATTCAAATATACATTCACGCCTTAGAAGTAAGCTCTGTATATGTGTTTGGTGAGAATATTTCTCATAATGATTATGATGGCTCATCTATGTAAGCCTAAAAATATAGATTTTCAAAAACCATGGTGTTACAATACAATATTATATTCTTGATATCAAATATTCCTAGTTGAATGTCTTATAGATATGCAGCAAGATAAGATATTTTGTTTTACCTTCTTGAATATAACAGTTTCATTACTTGCTGCATATCTAATGTTAAAGGACACTTAGTTGCCACCCACAGACCACCATGTCATTTATCTTTCTGGCAAACGTCACTGAATTTTAATAGTAGGAAGTAAAGAAGGATACTCTCTTTTTAAAAAATGTTAAGGGTTTAGGATGAAACAAATAAATGTTTAAGTAAAAAGATACATTTTAAAATTGTGGTAAATATATATGTGAAACATAGGAAATTGTTTTAGTGAAGCAGAATGGATGAATTTCTCATTTGCAATATGATAATGTTATGTAAGACACATCCAAATAGTCCTCTAGCAAAAATGTGTACACTGTGATTTTTGAAAGTCTAAACAAAATGCATGGAATTGAGTTCATAAAATCTATTCAGATAGGTTCAGTCTGCACATTAATGCAGCATTCTGATGGGCTGTAGCTATTGAAATGTGTTACATTTGCTCTATAACATTCTCTGCTGAAAAGCTGTTGTCTTGAGAGCTCTCATGCTGTGTCGTTAATAACAGTAGGATCTTAAATGAAGCTATTACCGCCGCTCTATAAATCACAATTGTTTTTAATCAAAGAACATTAAAATGAGCTAGTTGCCACTGAGGGATTATTCAGTTTAAAAGAAGCAACTTTACACAGATTTAGATGAAACGTACATAGGCACTTTAAGGACTCATTGCTTTTTGTAGGTAAAGATTTGGATCATAAGTCATGCTGGGGAAAAGTAACTCTACTAGCAAAAATAAAAAGGCATGATTCAACATTTACAGAAAAGAAGAGTCCACAGTCTGGGACAAAATAGAAATCTTATCACTGTATTTCTACCATAAGCATGTGCTTTACAAAGTCCCGTTCTGTAGCCCAGAATCCTGGGAGCATATGTGAAATAAGAGTTCTGGGGACAGAAGTAATATTACCACATTACTAACTCTACCTTTAGATATTTTCAGTAGTTGCAAAATTTTTAAGTATCTGTTTTTAAAAGAAAGATAATGTCATATTTCATAAACTCTAATATGATAGTCATTATATGTTTAATGTCCACTAATTGTAGAATACATATAAGGCCAAAAATCTATCCTGAATTCAGAAACTCTTTAAAAATTTATCTTAAATCAAAATAGCATTTAAATACTCAAATATTATAAGATGGGTGAGATATATGTGTGAGAAATAGTTTATCTCTAGGCAATTCCTGGTGCATTTATAGATTTGCAGGTATCAGAAATGCATAGCCCTCAGGTTCTTTAAGCCAGTAATTCCCATGCTTTCTACATTAGACATATTAAATATGTTTTAGGTGATTCATTCTAAAAGTGGTTAACGATTACATCAATAATAAAATAGCCATTTAAAAACTTCACTAATATTGCGTGTTATGCACAATTTTTAGCTAAGTGGCTGTAATTCTACCCCTTTTCTCTGGCTGAAGAAAGCACCTAATAACGCAGCAGAAGGAAACAGATGCATTCCTTAGCATCTTTAATTTGCTCTAATTTCAGAGATTAACCATACATTTTGTCTTTTTTTAAATTTTGAAACACAACTTGAAGTGTTTCACAAATATAGGTATATTCCATTTAAAAACCACTAATAAATGATAGGTTTGCTTTTGATGATATGCATATCTACACATTCAGCTGCACAGACTCCGAGCCAAGTTGCACCCCAAATTTCCTTCAATATCCATGAATCCGATGAACTTCTGTTAAGCGAAATATAGATGACTCTTCCTGACTACATAGATAAAATTCTAATGTTCAGCTAAGAGGCAAAAGATTCTGTTACAACTGATTGACCTAAGTTAAACACATTGGCACAAACTGCAAAGATATGCTCATTGATCAGCTATTGCTCAGAGGGCATTTAGGAAAAGACATATGCTCATGGAGCACCAGTTCAATTCTCAGCATGCTGCCGTAATTACATGCTTCAGTGTGTGCACTTAGTGACAAGAGAAAGAAAACCAGAACTGCCTCAGAGAACACATGGGTACCGGCTCAACAATCCCCACTGTCCTAGGTGCTAAAGTTGTGATCATTTTCAGAAAAAAATGGTACTCTTCAAAAACCTGTTCTCATAAATGGAATCCTTCTGTCATAAGATAGTCTTTATTTGTTAAAAATCCGTATCTATTTATTTTAATAAAATATTTCAGCAGGTTATTTGCCTACTTAATTTTGGGCCTCAGGATTCTAGGTTGACAGGTGACTGGATAATATCGTCTTCTGCACGGGATGAATAATGATGAGGTCATCAAAGGAAAGGGGTGAGGATTAAACTGTGAGATAGGTAGAGTCTGTCGCTGGTAACTCACTCCCTCCCATTAATTCCCAGTGTTTTATTGCTTAACATGTTATGGAAATCTTATTACTCATAGACATTTGGTTTTTCTAAGCCTTGAGGTCATCTGTCTTTGGTTTCATGAATAATCTTAGTAAAACAAGTGAAATTCATCCTCTTTTGTGATATTGAGTTGAATTTACTCTCAAGCCTAAAGCTTAGTTTCAGATCTCATCTCTTGCAAACCTCCTTTTGAAGTCTTCTACCTAATTTTTATCCATAATTGTGCAGTGTTGTTTTTTATAAGGAGAGTGGCAGGATCTACAAAACCCAAATCAGACCCTACTCATATAGTTTAGCTCAGCATAGCAGCTCTCCCAACAGTGCTGCCCTTGCACAGCGCCAAAGCCTTAAAACAAAAAGGTGCAATGGTCAAGACTGAATTCGAAGTATGTGGCAATGAGGAGCAAAAAACCTTTCCAATGTCTGAAAGCAAGTCTTCCTGCTCCTATATATTGATATTTCAGTGGACTTAATTTACATGACAGTCTTCTCAGTTTCTCTCATTCTCTGTGGCATGTCCAGACTTTTTATATTTGCACAAAATTGACAAACAACAACAATGGCATTGATGATGAGAATAACCAGACTGGGCTGTGTGCAAGGGAGAGAATACAGTCATGGGTTCTGTTTCTGGTTGGGCCAGTAAAGCCCCTTTCTCAGGCCTCTTTTCCATTTATCACTAGAGAAAGAAACTAAAAACGATGGCTTCAGATTGCTAAAAGCCTAAAACAAAACAAAACAGAACAGAACAACAACAAAATAAGGCAGATTAGATCTCATTGACTGCTGAATGAAGGCCAGAATCTTTGCTAAATGGTGGTATCCACTACAAAATTGAAGTAAATTTATTGAAGATGTTGTCTGAAGTCAGATATAAATCAGAATGTAAAGAAGAATTCAGGTTTGGAAAGCAGCTTTCCAGTTTAGAAAAATATAAAAATACAGATTTCTATTAAGATACTGAAAAAAATAGTCAATATTTTGAGCTAAATGTAAAAATAATATTTTAAATAACTAAAATGTTATCTTTTAATTCCTTACATTTCATAACCAAACAATGCCAGAGCAACAAGACCTTCAAATGGAAGTCATCTTGGGCCATCATTTTCAGTTTCTCATTCACTGCAACAATCCTCCTTACCATCTTAACAGGGAGACTATTTTACTTCAGTTGCCTTGCTGTGAAAATCTTCATTATTTTCAGCCGAAATCAGCCTTAGTGCCAAATGCTGCCTTGCTTCCCATTTTTTGTATGACTTGCAAACCAAGAATAGATTTTACATTTTTAAATGCTTTTTAAAAATTAACGTAAGTATAGTACATCATAATACATGACAATTATATGAAACTCATTTTTTAGTTTCTATAAATAAAGCTTTATTGGGGCACAGCCATGGTTATTATTTATGTATTGGTGATGGCTGTTTTCATGCTATGATGGCAGAGATTAGCAGTTTCAAGAGACAAAGGCCCACAAGCCTAAAATATTTACTGTCTGACTCTTTACAGAAGTTTACTGATTACTTAACAACCACACAATATAAATTTCTTTCTTTTTCCCTTAAGAGAATAGCAAATATTTTAGGTTCTTCTCTCTCTGTCTCTGTTTCTCTTTATTTTTAAATTGCTGATTATCTTCACTTTGCCTTCTTATTTTTTCTTAATTAAAATAGTTATAGATTTACAAGCAGTTGTCAGAAATAATCAGAGATTATATCTACATTTTGCCTAGTTTCCATAAATTTTAACATTTTGCAAAACTATAGTAGGATAATCAAGATATTGACAGGGATCTTATCAATCTTACTCAGATTTCCTGTTTTACTTGTACTCATTTGCACATATGTGCATGTTTGTGTGCATGTGTATAAGTTCCTTTTTTTTTTTTTGAGACAGTTTTGCTCTTGCTGCTTAGGCTAGAGTGCCATGGCGCAATCTCGGTTCACTGCAACCTCCGCCTCCTGGATTCAAGAGATTCTCCTACCTCAGCCTCCCAAGTAGCTGCCATTACATACATGTGCCACCATGCCTGGCTAATTTTTGTATTTTTAGTAGAGACAGGGTTTCACCATGTTGTCCAGGCTGATCTCGAACTCTTGACCTCACGTGATCTGCCTACCATGGCCTCAGAAAGTGCTGGGATTACAGGTGGGAGCCACTGTGCCTGGCCATGTATAAGTCCCTTACAGATTTTATCACTTGTGTACATTCGTGTATCTTCCACCATTCTAATGATATTAAACAGATTTCTCTCTTTTATTCTTAAATCCTTTCATACTTTTATCATTCTCATGAGACATAATTTGATCACTTCTGTCCACCTTTGTTAACTTCTGATATCCTTGAGTTTATTGATACATCATTTGAAGTGTCTCTTTCTATTCCCAGTTATGTTGTGTACAGGGATTTGCAATCTTCAGAGAAACTTAGAAATTATTGAAGAACTTTAAAGTAAGATAAGAAACATGACTCTGGCGACCTCAGAAAGTAGTATGGTCTTATTAAGTGATTAAAAAATTATGATGTGTTAAAGCAAAAATGATAAGTGATGCAATAGCCAAATTAAAATCTGCATCTGACACAATAAAAGGCAGAATGCAAGCAATCTGAATCAGTAATAAAGTGTAAAAGAAGTATTAAACTCTCCAAAATCCAGAAGGAAGAATACTGACAATAAAAGAGAGAGAGAGAGAGAGAAAGAGAAACAGAGACCCAGAGACCGAGACACGAAACAGATACTGTGAGAGAAAGTGCTAGGGATGGAGAAGGAGGAGGGAGAGAAAGAGGAGGTGAGGGAGATGTAGGGGAGGAAGAGAGAAAGGAAAGAAGGAAGGTAATTGTACCGTAACCATGATACAATGATCAAAATCAGGAAATTTGTACTTATTATTAACTAAACTCCACACGTTATTCAGATTTCAACAGTTGTCCAATTAATTTTTTCTTTTGCTTTAGACTTGGATTCTGGTTCCAGCATTGCATTTAGTTATTTGTTTTAGTCTCTTCCAGTTAGTAACCATTGTAACTGTCTTTTAAATTTTATTTTATTTTTATTTTTTGGCAACTTTTTAGCACTTTTGAAGAGCATTGGTTAGGTATCCTTTTTAACTCCAACAGATAACTTTGTGAGGTCAATCAGAATGAATACAGAAAACTAGGTGTCTTCTTTTGAAAAATATGAAAGTGAGACCCATCTAGTGGACAAAATATTGCATCACACAACAACCAAATGCCATTCTTTGTGTAGGCATATAGAAAGATATATGTAGTACACATATAATTCAAAATGTCAATGAAATACTGTCTTCTTTGAATTTTCTCCAATTACAAAAATTGTAATAACCAATGCTAAAATCCAATATTAGCAATCTTATAAAACCAAGAACACAGCCAAAACACTCTAATGCTTATCTTGAAAATATTAATCTCAATTTTAAACAACTTAAATCTAGTATTTACTTACCTATGTGTGTTCCTAGTGTCTTCCAGGTAATAGCTAGTCACAGTTTTGGAAATTAAACTGAGTAGGGCCCTGGCAATTTACATATCATTTGACAATTCTGTATCACTCTGTGGCAAATATAATCTCCCTGCTGGTTGGCCAGGGTCAAACAATAAAGGAAAACTACCAGGATAAGTCAATCTGTTTTTATTACAGATAACTAACCTTCTGAATAAACTGATACATACTCATAAATTTGTTTGTTAAGTGATTTGAATTCTTTTGTTGAAGGTGGGAAATAGAGCATGTTAATACTTTTACTAAGTATGGAACCTATATGAGAAACAATGTATGTTTCTGTCTTTTGAGTGGAACAGCTTTTTGTGAACAAGTGGTGAATCAGAGAAAGGGAACATTTAATTCCATGAACATTGGACTCAATGTAACATTCAGAAACTTTTCAATAGTCACAGTACCTATACTACGGATTAAGAGAAAGGAATCATGAAGCACAGACAAGGCTAATGGAAGGGGAAGCCATTCAACTCAAAATTTGATGATTTAAAAAAAAAAAGAATTTTGTAATTAGATAAAACTTCCCCTCCATCTAAACTCTGAAGTGCAAAGTGTACCTCTATTTTCATTTACATCCATATTTACCAAAAGCAGTTTTCTATCACAAAATACAATATTTTTCCTTGTAGTGAAATATTTAAAGTGTAAACTGTTAGATATCTCAAGGCTTTTCTAGGATGCACAGCTGAAAAAACAAGATATTTAAACCCTCAAACGGTTTGGGTCTATTTCAAGGTTTTGTTCTTGGCCTTATTATGCAAAAAAACAAAAAGTTGCCCTTGGCCTCTAAATTTGGGAATGACAATTTAAAATGTTCATTGATATAAATCATATACAGTCTTTATTCATTTTAATATCATTTAATATTAGCAACTTTAATAAAGAACTGCAAATATTAATATATACATTGCTGAATATTTGTAATATTTAGTTTCTTTTCCTATGAAAGTAAAATTTTGTCCTAAGCCTGGACACTGCTTACAATTGCATTTTTAGGTACATAATTTTGTCAGAAAGTTGATAATTTTCAGTTTAGTATTTCCCCATGTACTTAAAAAATTAATATTTTAATATATTTTAGATGTATCATTTTACCAAGATAGTATAAAAAAGGTTTATGCATAAGCATTCATATGGTAATAATTTGAAAGACAATATTATCTTCCGTAACTATGTAAATCAAACCTGGCAGCTGATGCTTGGCAATTGAAGAAGACCCACAAAATTATTCCTGCAAATTGTGATGAGTAACTGAACCCAAAGCGACCCCTGGCACAACTGGATAACAAATTAGTCAAACAAAGAATTACTAGCAATTATATTTTCTGATTGCCTACAAGCAGACAACAAAATTTGGTATAGTCTCATGTATGTCTGTTTTCTTAGCTAGCTTCTTGTTCTGGTCCCTGAAAGTATCATAGACAAAAGAAACAGATCTGTTTTTTCTTGATAATCAGCACATATGGTTTTCTTAAAATATCTCCCTACCCCCTCCCATTTTAGCATATGACGATAAGTTCTGTAATGTATATAAGAATGCAGAAATCAACTGTTTTGAACTTATTAGTATTAGAATTATATATTAATGGTAAATAACTGCTAAGTGAACCTTTCCTGATAACATATTTTGATGGATTAAAGAGGAAACCGGTGAACCAAAATGAGAAGAGAGAAAAAGTTGATGGGAGAATTGGAAGATATGATGTCTAAAACTAACTTCTTCTACTTTGCAAATTATCTTAATAACAGTCACAGCAGAAATTAGTGGTCTTGGATTCTGTCTTGCCTCTTGTGTCGATTGTGGTGTGGGAGAGGATAATGCAGTAAAGATATTTTTCTATTTGTCTTTCCCACCTGGATTTATTCTTTCCCTTTCTCCCTGCTCCTGCAGATAGACTGCTATGTTCACTGCTTCCAAAGGGAAGCATCAAAACAAACGCAGTGACCACAACAGCCACAACAACAATTGAAACAATAACCAAGAAAAAAAAAAAAAGGATAGCTTGTATTTCACTGTGCCTTTGCTTTTTAGACACTTGAGGCCTTGAGGGAATGAAGAAGATTTGAAATACAGATTAAAAATACATGCAAGGAAAATAATCTCCTTTCCTACTAATCCTCCCAACTAGGGGGAATATAGATGGAGAAGACAGAGGAATTACAGGAGTATTAAGGAGCTAGCCTGGGTAGGCATATAAGGCCAGCACACAGACAATACGACAGGCCTGTGGGACCGTGCAGATGTCTACGGAGAATGAAAGTAGATGACCAGGAATGAAATAAGATGGTCCTCCCCATTTATGCAGCTGCTCCCAATATTGCCTCCCTTCTGATGAAAGTAGGAGTAGGAGAGTACTGGGCACCTATTCTTTTATTATGGATTTAGCCAATGCCTCCTTCAACATCTCCACTGCTCCAGGGACTCAAGGCCAATTTGCATTCACCTGAGGAGGAGAACGATGGACTTTTACTCTCTTACCCCATGGATACCACCCAGGAGGGGGTACGTGTTTTCCATTACATTGATGATATCATGCTAACTTCAGAGTCCAGCTTACAAACTGTGAGCCCCACTCTGCTGCCTCAACAGAGGGTAGGTGGTCATCATGGACAAAGTCCAAGGTCCATGCTTGTGAGTCAAATACTTGGGTGCCATTTGGTCAGGTAACACCAAAGTCTTTCAGTCTGCCATTATGAGTAAGGTTCATGCCTACCCATGTCCTACTACAACAAAGCAGCTATAAACCTTTTTAGGCCTTCTAGGGTATTGGCATCCTTCTATTCCCCATTTGGCCCAATTCCTTAGGCCCCCATACCCCTTAGTCGGTAAGTGGCCCACTGGGATGTGTCCACAAAGGAGGATAAGGTCTTTGAACAAGCTAAAGTCACAGTGAAACAAATAAAAGCCTTGAGGTTTCTAGTGCAGGGACAGCGTTGTGAATTAGACATAGGCCAGGTCCCTGAGAGGTTGGGTGGGGCCTGCGGCAAGGGCAAGTGCATAAATGAGCAAATTCAGGATTCTGGTCCCTACTGTGGAAGGGGGCTGAAGGTGGATCACGGTGCCATGGAGTGAGAACTCTGAGCTGCATATTGTGTTTTGCAGCAGGTAGAGGACACTGCAGAGGGGGTCCTGATGCTGGTGCATACCCAGTACTCCATGGCAGGTTGGCTCAAGGATGCTTTCCCAGAGACTGAGGTCTGGGAATGCTCAGACACAGACTGTGGCCAGATGGCACACATGCCTGCAGCAGAGGAGTATATGGACTGGTAGCCCCTTGAAGGCAAAGCTCCATTGAGTGGTTGACCCTGCCACCTATGTGACAACTGAAGGACAGTCTTTGATGGAGGCTGCTAGGCCTCTGTGGATTCCTTCCTTCATATAGGAGGGACTGGATACAATTATTGACTCACCTTTGCCCTAGCCTGGGACACAAGGTAACCTACTATTGCCCTTGCCACAGGAGCGACCCACCACGCAGCCCATCATTTTATGGTTCTAGAAGTGGCAAACCAGCCATGGTTTGTTTTCCTCTGTTCCATAGGGAAAAGGTCCAGAACAGGATATACAGGTCACAGTTGTTTTGCACCCTACTTCCCCTCATACTCCAGGATGGTGGGTCCTGGTCCTGTCTTGTGCAAGGGGATGATCAATAACTTGTTCTACAACAATCATCCTCTTATTGTGGAACACTGTGGTGCCCCAGGTGTCTTACTCTGGCCTCCCGCAGTGCAAAGGGGGGATAATCCCTTCGGTATAATAAACAAGGTACAAGGCCTCTGCCAGGGGTGGTGCTCTCAGAATGACACTACTTCCTGTGTCTTGACTGGTCATGAGTGTCCTTTCTTGTACCCACTAAACATCTCACCTTCCACGGATAGATGGTATACAGCAAACCTCTTTACCAACTAGGCACAGATGGTGGCCTTTCTCTACAACAAAGTAGACTGTTGGCCTGCAGAAATCTTCCCCTCTTCTCCACCACAAGCCTGCCATGGCGCATCCAGGATCAACTTCCAAGCCTATGGAAGAGCTTTGTGATTGTTACTGTATTTGTTGTTGTAGTTTGTATTGTTTCTCGCATCTGCTGCAATGCTCCTTTGCATACCTGGCCCCAGGGAGATCATGAACCACTGGCATGATAAAAATGTGAGAGCCATTCAAGGGTATGCTGGAACAGAGTGTAGGGTAAAAGAATCTGAGAGCAAAAAGTGAAGCATACCCTTAGGAAGGCCCTGTATGGCAGACACACCCAAATATGTGGAGTGGTCAACCAGAGATTCATTCCTTGTCTATAAGGAACATCTGAGCCCCTGTCTCGTCCAGGGGAACGCAGGCTACACAGAGGATTGAAGCCCTCAGTTTTGAATTGGATGAAGGTTGCCAGGTGAGATCGTCAAAGGAACGGTGTTAAGTAAAAATGCTCTATAAACTGCGTGTTGTTGCCATTTTCCTGCCCAGCCCACTGCTGTGGCCACTGGGCCCTGTGGTTGTCTCGTCCAGCCCACCCCCGCTGGATTGTATATAAGGCAGGTATCTTGCCTGCCTCTCTGTCATGGCACCATTTCTCCTATTCAGCCTGCTGCCAATGGACTCTCTATCCTGCATGTAACCCCCTAATAAAACCCCATGACTCGTTTGCTGACTCTGAATCTCTTCTTCCACCTCTTGAACCTGGTAACTTCCTATTGAGATTAATGGGGATTCAGAACAACACCTGACCCTAAGTACTTGGAATTACTTGAGTCTGCTACAATTTAAACCCAGTCACAGAAAAAGAAGCAGGAAGCCCAAATTAATTTAGGGCAATTTTCTGCTACAATGGCAAAATGAGAGCTGAAAGTGAAATTAATCCGTGTCACAGAAAAGGAAAGGATGATTTTCCCACAAGTTCTTGCACACTTATTGAGCTTCCTACCTGCTATGAACACACACATGTAGCAAACACTGTGCAGCAAGAAAAGGCTTCACATCATTTGTCAATGTGATAACATTTAAGCAAAGTTTGAAAGATGAATAAGAATATGCCAGTTGAATAACAGATGAGGTGCATTTAGGGAAATGAAGAGTATATACAAAGATATGGAAGCATGAAAAAGAACTCTGTGTTTGGGGTGGATCAAGAGATAATTCACAGACAACTGGCACCTAAGAATTAGTGGACAGAGAGCCATGGCAATGGGAAAAGCAGATCTACCTAGAGCATAAGTATTTGCTAAGAAATTTTGGTTTTGTTCTATTGTTGAAAAAGACCTATCAAAATATCTTAATTTAAACATAAGAGTGACATGAGCAAATTCAAACTTTATCAACATAATTTAGGCAGAGCATATAGGATTATTTGAAATGTGGTGACAGTAGAAGCAGATGGACCCTTTAGGAAGCTAATGAGAAATTATTAGGGCCTAAGAGAGAAGACTAATTGAGGTTTACTTGACATGTAGAATTGATGGGATTTGGCCAGTTAGACTTTAGCTATGAGGGAGAGGTTGATGATAATTTCCAGTTTCTGAGTGGAATGCTAGTATCATTAATCAAGGAAGATAAGGACTATGGGGAGGAGATATGTAGAGATGACCAGTTGACTATTAGAAAGAGGTACTTGAATCTCTGCAGAGTTTTCTGGACTAAAAGTAGATTAGGGAAATTTCATAACCTCAACCTCGTAATGATGGTTTGGGAAATTTATATAGACTTTAATATGTTCAGTCTCTCCCATTAATTGTCTCCTTCTCTGTCATCTTCCATCTTCAAACTTGGATCAAGCAGCAAAATCTGTTATCATCAAGGCTGCTCAGATTTGACATCACTGTGACTCTGACTTTATATTTGGTCCCAGGCCTTTATTTCACTAGCCTTCTACTGATTTAATTTTGGAATCTTGAACTTAATTCCCTTGACTGTTGCCTCTGAATGACTTGGAATGACCCCTTGTCCTTCTTTCTAGTGGGAAATAGGTCATGAACTATGCCAGCAGAACAGGAAAATAACAGAGTAGGAGGCAATGTATTTCCATACAATGTAAACAATAGACTAAGCTGGCATTCATGATCAACTGAGCAGGTGGTAGCTATGCAGGAGCTACGTAAGAGTTACTGATTAACTCTCAGATATGCCCATTGCTCCAATTCTTAACATAATATGTAATACATATAGAGTGATTTCTTCATTCCAGCCTCATATTTTATTTTACCTGTATTAATTAATTTAATCCTTGCCTCAACCCTATGAAATAATTACCATTATTATTCCTATTCTACTGATAAAAACCTGAAGCAGAAAAATTAAATTGGTCAGTATCACACAGAGATGTTGGTTCAAACTCAACCAATCTAGCTCCAGAGAATTCTCTCTTATTCAATTTGTGAACTCATTTACATTAGTTTCATATCGATACTGCATCTTATTACCACCAACGTAAGGGATTAAAAACAACACAAATTTATTATCTCACAACTCTGAAGGTCAGAAGTCTAAAAGGGTCTTATGGGCTAAAAGCAAGGGCTGTATTTCTTCTAGACTCTAGAGACTAATCTCTTCATTGCTTTTTTTCCATTTCTAGAGGCAATCTGCATTCCGTGTCTTGTAGCCTTTTCATCTTTGAAGTCAGTAATGTAGCATCTTCAAATCTTGGTGACACTGCTTTCATCTTCTCATCTCCTTCTCTGACTGTGATTCTCCAATTCTTCTTATAAGGACACGTGTCCTTAAACTGGACCCATCCAGATAATTAAGGTTAATCTTCGTGGGTCAAGATCCTTAACTTAATCATGTTTCATAGAGAGGGGAGATATATTCTCCCCAGGAAAACCTGATATTAACCTTCTACTATTTCTGCAATTATTTCCTCTAAAAATAACACACATAAAATCATAAAGATACACATAAAGACACTTGCCCACTTATACAGCATGCTTCTTCAGCATACAAAAGAAGTTTGCATTAAACACTTGAAACAATATTAATAATGAAACCCAGTAGATCAAGACATATACTCTTTCCTAGATACTCAAGGAGTACCAGAAAATTCAGTCAGCAACCAGAGTGGAGGACCAATTTCAACAATTGTTACTCTGCATATATTTATCACACCAGATTCCTTGCAAATGTTTTGATTGATTTATTTATTTTACCCTATTCCGCTTTCCAAAGAATTTAAAATTATGAATCACTACTGAAGCTAGGTCAGAATTAAAATTTTCCATTCTTTTGGTGCTAAAATATTCTCACTAAACATGTGAGAGTATACCAAATAAGTAATGGCTTGGAGTTGTCTATGATTTAATCAAAAATCCTTTACTTGAGTCAAAGGTAAAAAGATATGAGAGGAATCACCCCATAATCCTTTCACATGGCGTAAAGTTATAATATCTAGGTGAGGAATTGTTGGTAAGAGACCAAGGTCATGGATTCCTTGGCCTTTTGTTTTATGATAGATAGTACTTAGCTGCTATTTCCTTTAAGTCCCTCAGTCTTATTGCATTCCCAGATGAAACACAGCATAGAACTACACATTTAAATCAAGTAGGAAAAACTGAAATGTTTTAGTAATCATTGTTTTAAATATTGCCTTTACTTGGGGATATTTACAGAAGATCTTGATCTTTTAATCTTCTTTCACTTAAATACAGTGAAATGGACCTACATTGAACCACTGTTTTGGTTGGAAAAAGTCTTGGATTATGACTCTTTGAATAGGTTCAGACCTGAACGTTCTGCTTATCAACCTATAGAACTTTTATTTTTATATTTACATATTACCTTCAGCCCCCAGAACCAAGTGAAAACAGTCTCTTTTTGCTCTGTTAAAAAAATATAGGGAGTTTTTGGACATGGTCGTATCTCATTCATGTCCATTAATCTGGCAAATTGGTACAATTCCATGTTATTTTTAACTCCCCTTCCTAGAATCTACTTATCTATTTTGAAACATTTAGACGATTTTTCTTTCTTTATGGATTGACAATTCTTGTACATATTCACTTGCTAAATACTTGGGGAAACAAAATGTCAAATTTGAATCTTGTATTGCTGAGGTACAGCCAGTTTTCTACATTCATGGAGAAGACAGGTAGTGCTTGTTAACTAAAAGAAGGCTATATTCTTTGACTTTCATTTTATGTAAAACAGTTGGGAAACAGGCAAAAAGTGTTATCTTTTTTTTTCCTCCAAACTGCTTCGATTTAAACGTATGTCCTAAATCCAGGTTTAAAAAACATATTTTAAGTTACTTTGGAGAACAAGAATGTACTGGGTCAACCATACGAGACTGTATTAACTATATGAAGTGTGGATTTACAGAATAAGGCAAGTTGTTGGATATTAAGATTGGCGGAGATGACTCTCAGTTTTTGCTCTCCTTGGTGGTAACAAAATCTAGGACTAGGAATATAACATACTCGTTTTAGTTGATGGGGTGGACTGAGGGTTCCTGGCCTTTTATAAACTTCCATACACAACTTACCCAAATTCAGATGTGTGAGCAGGAAAGATTGTGAGCATTGTAAATTAGTGCACGTATGACCAGACTCTCATTAAATGCTTGTTGACTGAGTTGCTAGCTGGAGAAAGAACTGGTATTCAAAATAGGATCTGAGAAAAGACTTGGGGAAACTGGTAAAGGAAGAAACACAGGGAGCTGTCGGAAAGTATGTTCCTTTGAGCAGAATAAGGCTTCAGACTGATTCTGGATTTGAGGTCTAAACGGGAGGAAGAGCAAAAAGGAGTTGTGAGTTTTTTTTTTTTTTTAAAGAATTTCTTTTTGCAAAACTGGGCCACAACTGACCCTGGTATAAAAGAACTAGACTCGAGCCAGAAGATAATTGGATTTTTACAAATTTGAAATTAGTTGAGTTGTAACCAGGAGCAAACTGGTTCACTAGCATTGTTTCTAGTTCTTACTTTTTACGATTCCACATGCTGGTATATTTCTCTGGAAGAATACCCACAAGCCCTTCAGGGTGGTTGTCTCATTGAACATAAGAACTGGCACTGAAAATCTCTGAGCATCAAATTCTTCATCAAAATGAAAAGGTTGAAAGTGATATGATCTAAAGTTTTTCACAAATTGTTTGGTGGAAAAATGAATAAATATCAATGAATCCTGAAATTCTGCTTATTCAATTAACCAGGTAATATGTGTTATTTTATTCAGCCCTTCATTCTTCAAATATTCATTAAGTGCCTACTGTATGCCAGGTATTTTGGCAGCAGTGAAAATATATTTTTAGGTCATAAACAAAAGCCTCCTTTCATTTATTATAAAAATAAAAGTCTTTATTATGTTAATATGTTTTGGTAGGGCCTCTGAGAAGAATTTTGATTCTTCCTTCTGCTTCAGACAGCCAGACTCTGGACACCAATCTCATCCTGAAGAGCTACTTTAATGCTTTGGGGCCAGGTAACCAAGAACAATAAAAAGGGAAATAACTTAGAAGTATGGATCTGTTAAAACCATTTATATGCTTTTCCTTAAAGGAATTCTGAACTAGAATAACCTGAGATCCTTCATTCTTCTTACCTGTAAGTCTCCAGTATGTTGCTGTGGAGTTTTGCTAGTTTACTTACAGGAAAGAAATATATTTCTTCACATGACTTGTAAATGTCTTTTTATAGTACTAGCCAAGTTAGCTGGTGCAAAAAAGTTTCAAATAACTTGTAATTAGAGTTTGCTGCATTGAACAGTGAAACAAAGATACCCACGTATGATGAAACTGGGGCAATTACTACTGGAATAACATAAAATGTTAAAATTCAAGCATACAAATAAATGTGGATAATTTGTAAATATAAGCGTGGTGACAACAAATGCATACGTTGTCTGTTTTCTTTACCATTTTTCTGCTCAAGATTTGTAAGCACAGTTTTACTAAATCATTTGGGCTTGGGCATGGGGGAGCATAGTGTAGCTACAGGTTTTTGGATTTGTCTTGTATCACAAAGAGTTGCCTTTGCTCTGCTATCCTCATTTACCATGAACCAGGAGGGAATTTCAAAGTTCTGCTCGTTACTTTTTTGGCTCATCACAGTACTTTATACAGAACAGCAACATTCCTGAGCCAAGAAACTCAGCCTATAGAAGAGGTCAACTTCAGGAGGGGTGTGTTATTCAGTGCTTAAGTATTTATAGTCCACAAGTGAAATGGCCAATACTATGAGGTAAAGAACATGTGTGGGTATGTGCTGATGCTTTTTCCATAGTGTGATCTTGTCATACTCTCCTCTAGTCTATAGAAGGATGCTTATACAGGAGAAGGAAAGAGAGAGAGAGAGAGAGAGAGAGAGAGAGATTGGGTCTCACTCTGTCACACAGGCTGGAGTGCAGTGGCATGATCACAGCTCACTGCAGCCTCCATTGCCTGGATCAAGCAATCCTTCTACCTCAGCTTCCTGAGTGGCTGAAACCACAGGTGCACACCACCATTCCTAATTTTTTTTTTTATTAGTTGTAGAGACACAGTCTCACTATGTTGCCCAGGCTGGAAATATTTTTTATAAAAGTGTAAAATTATAAAATCTTGGGAGAGTTTAAGAGTAAAAGTAAATGTTGTATAATGATATAGTCATAGTTATAACTATCACTTGTAGAGCTTATTCAATATTTTAAATATTATAAAAAGTTTTTTGGCTGGGCATGGTGGCTCACACCTGTAATCTCAGCACTCTGGGAGGCCGAGGCAGGTGGATCACGAGGTCAGGAGATTGAGACCATTCTGGCTAACATGATGAAACCCCATCTCTACTAAAAATACAAAAAAATTAGCCAGATGTGGTGGTGGGTGCCTGTAGTCCCAGCTACTTGGGAGGCTGAGGCAGGAGAATCGCTTGACCAGGGAAGAGGAGGTTGCAGTGAGCCAGGATTGCACCACTGCACTCCAGCCTAGGTGACAGAGCAAGATTCCGTCTAAAAAAAAAGTTTTATTCAAGCATTGATCCATTATTAACCCCCTTGATTCAAATAGTTATTCACTCATTGACTCAACAGAGATCATACAAGGATTCTTCTGTATAAGGCATATATGGCATGGTGAATACTGGGACTTCAGAAGGAGCCAAGCAAAACACCTTTAAAGAACTTGTAGCTCTGGAATTAAATGGCATATCTCTCTCATAACAAATGTATGAAGCAGATAATTATCAGTACTCATATTTGTAAATATGGAACCTAAGGCTTCCAGAGAGTAACTAATTCACCAAGGACAGTTGTCTAGTTGGCTGAACCTATGAAGTTTGAAGTCAGCTTGTTATGTCAAAGAGTTGTTCTTATGGTCTATGCCTCCTTAAATCTTACTACACAAAGAAGCAGCGTGATTCTGATTCTAGAATAAAAATAGAAGTGCTTTATTACTGGTTAGCCTGAAGAAAAGTGAGGATCTGAAGTGTCTTAGTTAAGTATTAACAGTCAAAACATAATAGCAATTTCATTCTTGGCTCAATGTCTAGGTTAGAAAATGCAAAAGTTTTACAACCAGTGGAAAGCAAGATCTAATTCATTGATAATCCCAAAAAAGATCTCTCCAAATGAATTTATTTTCAAATAAAATATAAAACAAATTAAAAATCAGTTTGTCATTATAAAAATTGCTGAATAAAATAGAAAAAAATATAAGCAATCTTTTGGTTGTTCAGTCTATTAAATGATTAGACTCTAAAATTAGAAACATATGGAAGCCTAATTTTTTTTTTAATTTACTTGGATTTTTTGACATTGATATAACTTTTTGGTGATAGTTTTGAAGTTAGAGGAAATATATTTTTAAAATTCCTTTTATATTTAAAACATTACCATATA
This sequence comes from Cacajao melanocephalus, assembly GCA_963573385.1. Taxonomy (NCBI): domain Eukaryota; kingdom Metazoa; phylum Chordata; class Mammalia; order Primates; family Pitheciidae; genus Cacajao; species Cacajao melanocephalus. Next base: position 38,155 of record CAUYLG010002583.1, read on the forward strand.
AAACATGAAATTATGAAAATGGGTCAAAAAGGGAAAACTTAGCCATATTTCTTGGAAAGAGGAACGACTTGGAAAATAATATACACAAACACTGCATTTTTAGTAAAATTGAGTCCATGTGCTACATTATTTTCCAAAAGATAGAAACTAAACCATCTTTTCTGGATAGAAATTAAATGCAGAAGAGGAAAATATTCTCTATTATACCCCATTTCTCTTTATGGTTTATATAAAACTAATTTTGAAGTCTTTTTATTTTATTATAATTGCCTGACATTAAGTAGAAGCATACTTGTGCTTCAAGTGTTGTTGATTGCTTTAAAAATAACCCTTCTATAGGACATTTTAATATAATTGATTTTTTGGAAACCATATTTTTACGGCCTGATATTAAACTTGTAATGAAATTGTGTTTCCTCTTAAATAAAACAGAATCACGAAATCTAAGTGTTGAACTTAGCATAGTTGAAGGCTATGCAACACTGTGTTAACAAATAACCCCCAAATCTGAAAAACAACAAAAATTTTCACTCACGCTCTCTGTCCAACAAAGTCCATTGTGGTGCACTGCTCCATCTCAATCCCTACTTCCAGTCACCATAAGGGAGGGAGAAAGAAGAAAAGAGTGAACATTGCAATATCTTACATTGATAAGGGGCATATGTCACGTGATCATGCCATACTTCACACTAACATGGGCCTGGTAGGTGGAGGACCAGAATATTAATGAACAAGACTAATGGCTACCATAGAAGAAATTGTTGAGATCCTCTTGTTCAACTCATTTTACAGATGTGAAAACTTACTACTAGTGAAAGGAAAAAGTTTGCTTAAATTATACAACAAATTAACTTAAAATACTGGTCTTAACCAAGAGTTTCTTTGATTCATTTTGAAGGTTTGTATTAAATAGCTTTCATATACCAGCTCTGGGTTAGGATCTTGAAATTAAGAAAGAAGAAGAGCTGGCCGGGAGTGGTGGCTCACACCTGTAATCCCAGCACTTTGGGAGGCCGAGGTGGGCGGATCACCTGAGGTCAGGAGTTTGAGACCAGCGTGGCCAAGATGGTGAAACTCCGTCTCTACTAAAAATACAAAAAATTTACCCAAATGTGGTGGCACGTGCCTGTAATCTCAGCTACTCTAGAGGCTGAGGCAGGAGAATCACTTGAATCTGAGAGGTGGAGGTTGCAGTGAGCTGAGAAGGTGCCATTGCACTCCACCCTGGGTGCTAAACAAGACTCTGTTTCAAAAAAAAAGAAGAAAGAAAGAAAGAAAGAAAGGAAGGAAGGAAGGAAGGAAGAAAGAAAGAAAGAAAGAAAGAAAGAAAGAGCCTCCAAGAGTGGAGTGTATGAACACGCTATCAAGGGAAACCAAGATGAGATGAGAACACAGGAAGAAGTAGAACCTGTATATAGTTACTGAAGCAATTTTCACAGAAGAGGTGACTTCAGAGTAACATCTTGAAGTCAAAATGAAGGTTCAGAGGAAAAAAGCAGTAGTGAAAGAGAATGTTTAGGTAGGCAGAAGTGAATCAGTTAAAAGCATGAAATAGAAGTCCATTTTCATTGAGCCACACATAGGTTAGCAGTGATGGCTCCCAAGGTATAAATTAAACTCTGGTTAGCTAGAAGAAAGAAGGATTATAATATGAGGGAAATACTAGGAGTTTGAATGCATTTGGTGATCTTCTAGGAGGGAGGGTCCTTCTGACTTCCAGTCCAACGCTATTTAAAAACTCTAGTTTACTACCAAATAAAGTATGTAAGTTAATAACCTAATTTTTCCCAAGGAAGAAGACTAATTCAAGGGCCATATTCTGGGGTCATTTGCATCTGTTTGGTACAAGAGAGGTGAGGCTGAATCCATCTTCTGGTGTGTGTATGTGTGTCTTTGTGTGTGTGTGTTTGTGTGCGTGTGTGTGTCACAGAGCAGAGAAGTTAATCAGTGATTTAAAAGGTCAACTGGCATAGGTCCAGAATCACAGTCCCCCAACAGGATAGCGTGAGAATGGACACCCCTGAGATTATGACACAGGCTTTGCAGGCTCTTCTGCATTCCAGAACCAGAGAAAAGCCATACATCGGATCTAGAAATAGAAATTCCATTTGACCCAGCAATCCCATTACTGGGTATATACCCAAAGAACTATAAATCATTCTACTATAAAGACACATGCACACGTATCTTCATGGCTGTGCTGTGTACAGTAGCAAAGACCTGGAACCAACCCAAATGCCCGTCAATGATAGACTGGATAAAGGAAATGTGGTGCATATACACCATGGAATAGTATGCAGCCATAAGAAACGATGAGTTTGTGTCCTTTGTAGGGACTTGGATGAATCTGGAAGCCATCATTCTCAGCAAACTGACACAAGAACAGAAAACCAAACACTGCATGTTCTCACTCATAGGTGGGTGTTGAACAATGAGAACACGTGGACTCAGGGAGAGGAGCATTACGCACTGGGGGCAGTTGGTGGGGGTAGGGGAAGGACAGTGGTGGATGGGGAGGGTGGGGAGGGATAACATGGGGAGAAATGCTGGTTATAGTATACACCTAAAGTAAAATAAAAAAAAATAAAAACTAAAAAAATATATAAAAATGGCCATGCATCCACTTCATATGTATTTAGGAGGTTTCCCTCTTCCAATTGCACGCTGCTTGCTTGATGACAAAAAAGGCTTGACCTTTCCTCAGCAGGGCCTGAACCCAGCTGGATTAAAAAGCTCAGTGGCTCATTTAAAGGAAGCGCTCTTCATTTCACCTTGTATTCCATTCAAACCCTATGGTGGGAGGGTAGCATTGATTTTCTTGAAAAACAGGGAAATAAGTACGCAGAAAATTGCTGATGTCGGAGAAATAGAAAAACTGATTCAAAGTATAGTTATCGTAAAACTGACTGTGGCCCTTAATATTTGGAACAGTACTGCTCATGAATTTTTTTTCAGACCTGAAACTTTCTTTACAGTAGACAATTTTATGCATTTGTTAATATACTATTAACAAACACAGTCGAAACTTAAAAAGAAATCAGAACAAAACCAAACCAAAAAGAAACCTTTCTACAGCAGTTCAAACTCCTTGGACTATAACGAACTTTAACTCTGACCACATGCAAAGCATGTTGCCTGGAAACCCACAGCAAAGACGTTGCCCAGCAACTTTAGATCCTGCCAGCTGCCCTGGTGAGGATCCTGATGTTGGTCACCACAACATTAAAAATATATATAAATAGAAGTCTTCTGTAGAAGATACTAAAAGTAACATAAGCAGGTTTAGCTTTTGTTTGATGTTTAAGAAACTATATAAAATCTGAAGCACTGACTTCAGTGTTTGGGTGTAAGATCAAATTCATACTGCTTGTGAAGGTTATAATCTGTGTTATGACTTTCTGCCTCCCTGGTCAGAAACTCTTCACTCTTGACAGTAATTTTAAATAGTCAAGTTGGTGGTATGTTTAAGTATTTTTTATTGGTCTTAAACATAGTCTCACAATCCTATACAGTACTGTATGTGGTTTTAAACTTCCCTGTGATTTCACATTAGGAATAACCGTAACCCAGATGTAATAATCAAAGGTTATGAATTGTGTAGAGTGAGGCTATCTCTTAGCCAGGTTATCACTGAAGTTCCATCTGTTTCATGGTGGTCCGTCCAGTCCTCAGGTCACAGTTTACATTAATAGCAGAGAAAACTTTCTAAAATGCAAAGCTGTTGTTGTCACTCAGCTACTTGAAAATTGTTGTTGGTTCACCAATTAAAACACAAGAAAATCGAAACTCTTTAATATGGCATACAAAATGCTGCTACCACTTCCTCATAATCTAGCCTATTTTCACTGCCCTGTGAACATGCAATGTCCTTTCAAACTTCCATATATTTTTTCAAGCTGTTCTATAGCCCTGGAGTGTTTCTCCGCCTCCTCTTGGACTGAAGAACACTTACTCACACTAAAATCCAAGTAAAATATTATTCCTTTGGGGAAAGGGTTCCTGATTTTTCCCAGAAAAACATAATTAGTAATACCACAAATATAAAGCCTTAGATCTGACTCAGTAGAGGAGCTTAACAAAATTTTTTAGCTTATATATGTTTCCGTCATATATTTGACTTTCAGATATAGGTGATCTTCTAGTCATAATTGTAACTTCATTACATGAGTTACAGTACTGAAGTAGTTGTAGTTAAAGAAAGTTAACCTGACATCACTGTATCACATAATATCTTCTCATTGACTCACATTTAAATTTTGAAACTATGATCCTTCCAAAGGAGTTATGACCAACCCCCAAACTGATAAAGACAGTACAATTTTATTATACAAATTATTTTCTTCGAGGAGCTTTCTGGCTTATTCCAGGTATAATATCTATTACTCCCCTTTTTTTTAATTGTTTATGTGTTTGGTTAATTAAATAAACACATATTAGAAATCCATTTTTATTTATAAAGAATTTAGACCATGTGATTATCTGGTCATTCTTGTTTTATTTGAAGTGAGAATTCTGGGTCTTTATATTTCATTGATTTACGCTCATTCTGCACTCAATCCATCAGGCATCTCATAGAACAAACTGACTTCTTCATAGAGTTATAGAAAGGAAATATTAATCATTTACTTACATGAATATTTTTCCTTTAAAAAACACGCTACATAAATACAGTGACCTGGGTATGATATCTTACTGAATAGTCTGTCCTTAGTCATTTATTCAAAGTGTGAAACATATGAGTCTCTTAACAAATGATTATTGAAGGAGTGAAAACAAGAATTGGATCCTTAACACACATACTCAATTTTCCTTTCTTGAAAATATTAAGCACAGAATTTTAGCATAAAGGACTTTGTGAATATTTACTTTAATAGACACAGTATAACTTGGTAATAATGCCACCCTCTCAAACAGTATTATTGATTTTTCCAAAAAGGGAGTTTTAATTATTTATTATTTATTAAGAACAGCATTTATAATAAAGACTGGACCAAATGGAGATGATAACACCATCACCATAAGCAGCAATTTGTGGAACTGTGATCAGTTTTGCAGATGATATTTTAAAAGTTTCTTTTCAATCTCTGTGGTATAGAAGATAATTGGACGTTTAAGCATGAATAGAAGTAACACCTAGGTCCACTAGTTACAAATACTACTAGGAAGAAAAGATTAGGTTTTTGTTTAGGAAAAGAGTGGTGTGTTAAAGACAATGAGGTCTAAACGCCAAGGGAACTGAGTCCAAAAGACAGTACAAGGGCGTGGTTGGAGGGTTGGAGAGAGAAAGAAAGGATGAGAGAGAAAAACGGAGAGAAAGAGAGAGAGAGGAGAGATCAAGACTGTTTTGATCTGAGTAATTAGATTCCAAACCATGATTTTTTTTATGACAGTATTAATGGATGGGAAAGTTTTCATCAAGCTGGAAGAAAAAAAATATGGTAGAGATGGTGCAGGGGACATTCAGTATGAAAGAAAGAGCATCAATATATTTGTAATAAGAGAGCACTAAGATTCTACATACTTTGCAAAAGCCAATAGGAATGCTTTTAGCAGAATGAGAAATATTCACTCTTATTCAGTCTTCTAGGTCAAGGAGTAATTTTATTCAGGAAGAATGTACCTTTAGTAAATTAGTCTAGTAGTTAAAGAGTCTAACATCTAAGGAATAGTTAGATGTAAACACGATCGGCAATGTGTTCTGCAGTGTTTTTCACTGATACTTTAAAATTTAATAGCTTTTGTGTGTTGCATTTTAAAGCTAAAAAATGTATTTACGTTAGATGTAACTTATTAATAGGAAAATTGACAGGGGAAATTAGAATGTAGTCCAACAGGACAGTAAAAACTAAGGCATTTTATTTCTTTTCCTTTCATGTTTACAATGGCATATTCTGCATATTTTTTTCTGATTTGAAACACTAGTGATACTGATTAGTTAACATCTTGGTTAAATAAACACCCTTAGATTACACAGCTAATAAATATAGCTGGGATTTGAACTGAAATCTTTCTGACTCAAGAGCTTGCACTGTTGACTTGGTGACATTGTCAGCACATCTGCAAAAGGAGGCAGCTTGTCCCTGGGTGTGCTGAGTGACAAGATCTCAGGGGAATGATGTGAAGATGGTGAGAAAAAAGCAAGAGAGCTAAGTTAAATGAACCAGGGACAAAACATAGATGGCCTCAGTGTGAAATAGAGCTATTTTATGTCTGTGTCTAAGACCCACTGCTTAGTGAAAATTACATAATGATGAAGGAGCAGAGGTTTACTTTGCATGAAACCTGAGGAGTCACATTTTCCTTGAAGGAAGACTGTAAAGAAATGATGGAATGCTCAACACCTTGAAGGCCCAACATTCTTGACATATGATATACGTTAATCTTTTCTCTTTACCATTTTAAACCTGATACTTAAACTCTGCACAAGAATCACTTAATCCATTACTATGCCCAAGTTGCCTTTTGCATAGAATTCAGGGATTATTTTACGTCACCTAACAATGTAATTTAAAGAGAGGGAATTTAAAATTAATGCTTATTAAAAAATGAGATTCAAATTAATAACTCATTCACATAATGTTTATGTGGTTACAATGGAAAGCACTGGGTGGTCTGATAATATTGAAAGTTATCATTGAAATAAAATGGTGAGTGTAGTGCAAGCCTTTATAAATCCTCAAAGAAAATATAAACTTGGAGATGTTTTATTACTGGAAAGGTATCCATTAAATTGATATAAGGACATGAAAACTATATTTAGACTTTTTTAATGTCATAGAAAGTTCTAAAAGAGTTAACTCATCAGCAACTGAGCACAATATTGTAACTTAAACGAACAGTGATACTCTAACACACTTATGTCAATTTAGGACCCCTATAGTTGATAAACTAACTGAAACTTCCTAAGGAATGTCAGAAATAATTTGCAGTTTTACAGATCTGCTGCCGGGTTTTACATTAGTATCTCTGGGTTATTACAGTTAAAAGATAATTGAAACACTTGATGACAAAAGTCTTCCTGTTGATTTCACTGTTGCCGAGGGTATGCTGAATAGCTTAGGTTGTGTTAGATGAGGTCATATTTTATAGTGGTTAGGAGTGCCGGCTCTAAGTTCTTACACATCTCAAGACATAAACCACAGTTGTCACTTGATAGTTTTGTGACTCTGAGCAAGGTCTTTAATCTGTGCCTGTGCCTCAGTTTCTTTATGTGCCCAAAGTAAATTTTCAATAGGCAGCACTTGGTACCGTGTGTGACCCACAGTCAGTACTCAGTGAAGAGCAACCTTTGCCATTTCAGTGCGTATCGTAGTTATAGTTGCCAGATTTAGCCAATGGAAATAAAAGATTCCCAGTTAAACTTGAATTTCAGAGAAACCACTCATAAATTTAATATAAGTATATCTTAAGCTATATGGAAAGCATACACTAAAAAATTATTCATGGCTGAAATTTTGTCTGGCAACCCTAATGGCAGTGCTTGAGATGTGAGGTGCTGAAGAGTTTTTGCTTGAACAGTTTTGTTTGAATGTGTAAATGACACTGGGCTAAATTTTTTTAAATAGCCAGATGTTGATAAATCTAAATATATAAATCTAGTTGCAACTTCTGACCTTCAGTTGGTGAGTACTCCTATTCAATAGTAGCCAGGAATAATAGCCAGAAATAAAATGGTATAGTGGTGATGTAAACAAAAAAAAATAGCAAGGAAGAGTGATAAAAAGACTTAAATTACAAATCAATACAAGACTGTCAATCAGTATGATAACACATAGCAAATAACAGACAAAGATGGAAGGAAGGGTCCAGACATCATGGACTTCAGGTTTTTGGGTAACAGTCAACAAATATTTATTGAGGATCTATAGCATGCCAGAAACTGTTCCATGAATAGGGTAGGTCTATAATGCTGAAGTCCAAGCAGGTTGATAATGTAATAATCAAATAAATAAATATAAAATTACCACAACAATAAGTACTCTGAAGGAGGGGTAGATAAATCATGCTATGAAGGCATGATCGAAATAAAATTTGGATCTGCACAGAGAGGTCAGAGGTTTCTCTGTGGAAATAATAAAAGAATTAAGAACTGAAGGACAAGAAGGAGTTAACTAGAGAATGACAAAAGAATCACATTCTAGGCAGAGCAAATAGCAAGCACTATGATCCCACGGTGGGAGGGAATATGGTGTTCAGTAGACCCACAAAATGATACTTGTGGCTAGAATGCTAGAGAGAGAGTAGAACAGATGATCCCTTTCTAGATTCTTCAAGATTTTCATTTTTTTTTCCCTAAAAGCCCAGTGCAACAATTTAAATAGCATAGAGAGAAAGGATGAGGATATGTGTTGTTGAAGAGCCATTCTTACAGCTTTGCAGAGAGTGGCTTGAAGGGGTCAATGGCACCTCAATGAAATCAGTAGAAAGAATTTCTCAGAAAGAATGGAAAGATGGAAAGAAACAGAGTTCAAAAGGGACTGAAATGTCTGCTGGGAATCCTGAAACAAGGAGTATACCCGTACAGTTTGAAGAGTGTTAATTCAATAGAGAAATGGAAGATGCTTGCAATGGTAGAAGTGGCAGGGAAGGCAGTTCAGAAACCAACTGAAGGATCTTGTCAAGAAAGATGAGATGGTCAGATTAACTTTATAAGTAATGAGTGGTTACTAATGATTTTTAGTAGAAACAAAATATAAGTCAAATATTGTTTTTTAAATTTCGTCTAATACCACAAATACATAGTCCAAGCTTGAGAGTTATAGATTCAAAATTGTAAAACTAATTAAATATTTACTGTAGTACAATTAGTGTGTGGAGGTAAAGGTATGATTTACAGATTTAGTTTCGTATAGAATGGTAGTAGAAAGAAAATCCAATGAAAATAAGAATGAAAGGAGCAAAGAAGGAGTTAGAAAATAAAAAAACCCAAGTCATATACCAAGTTAAAGGGAATAACGAAAGAAGTTCAAGGAAGCAGGCTTCAAATGACACATGAAGTTAAGTGGAGTAGAAAGGAGTTTCCAAAGTTTATCAGTCAGCTTTGGCTAGGTTACAGTGAGTAACAAATTCAAAGGCTCAGTTTCATACAGTGGCAGATGTCTGTTTCTCACTCAGGTTACATGGAGGCTGTGGATTGATTGTGGCTCTGCTTCATCTACCATCTTCATCCCTAGATCCAGGATGAAACAGAAACTTTATGAGGGATCTGTGGTTCTCTCAGTAGAGAAAAAAGCATGAGGAAGAATCATGCATTATTTTTTACGTTACTTTGATTTTGGTTTTTGATTTTAATAGACTTTATTCTTTAGAACAATTGTAGCATCACAGCAAAATTGAGAGCAAAGTACAGAGACTTCCCATATATCCCCTTCCTCTCACCTGCATAACCTCCTCCATTATCAATATCATCCACATAATGGAATATTTCTTACAATTGATGAACCTACAATGACACATCATATTCACCAATGTCCATAGTTTACATCAGGGTACACTTCTGGTGTTGTACAATCTACAGGTTTGGACAAATTTGTAACAGCATTTATGCACCATTATAGTATCACACAGAGTATTTTCTCTGCCCTAAAAATCCTCTGTGGTCTGTCTATTCATACTCTGCCCCTGTATCCACTCCCAGACCCTGGCAACAACTGATCTTCTTCTGTCTCTGCATTTTTCCCATTTTCAGAATGTCATGAAGTGGGGATCATACAGTATATAAGCTTTTCAGACTGACTTTTTTCACTTAGCATATGCATATAAGTTTTCTCCATGTATTTTGATGGTTTGATAGCTCATATCTTTTTAGTGCTGATGGTATTTTCTTCTCTGGATGTATCACAGTTTATTTATTCATTCCTACTAAAGGACATTTTGGTTGCTTCAAAGTTTTGGCAACATAATTAAAGCTGCTGTTAACATCTATGTGTAGGTTTCTGTGTGGACGTACGTTTTTAACTCAGTAAATACCAAAGAATAGGATTGTTGGATCATATGCTAAGAGTATGTTTAATTTTATAATAAACTCTCAACCTGTCTTTGAAAGTGGCTGTACCGTCTTGCATTCCCACCAGCAATGATTGAGAGTTCCTGTTGCTCTACATCCTTGCCAGTATTGGGTGTTGTCAGTGCTTCAGATTTCTGCCCTTCTAATAGCTGTAGTTGTGTAGTGGTTTCTCACTATTGTTTTAATTTGCATTTCTGATGACATATGATGCGGAGCATCTTTTCATATGCTTATTTGTCACCTGCATATCTTCTTTGGTGAGGTGTCTTTTAAGGTATCTTTCTATTCAGGTTGTTTGTATTTTTTGCTGTTGAATTTTAAGAGTTCCTTGTCTATTTTGGATAACAGATTTTATCTAAAATAAAATACTTCTGCTCTGTGAAAGATACTGTCAAGAAAATAAGACAAACCACAGACTAGTAAAAGATATTTGCAAAAGACACATGCTTTGTTTTTTAAAGCTTTTACTCTGAAGCGTCACAGGTATATTTACTCGCGTTTTATTGGCTGAAGCAAGTTACACGAAAACCCTTAATATCAAAGGAAGAATTATACAATCCTCTTGAAGGGTAATACAGTAAGTAAAGTTAAATATATGCAAATCATTATGACTCAGCAATCCCACTCTTACATATTTGCCCCACGTGAAAGAAAACAGACTACGCTACACCCGTATGCTAATGTTTACAGCAGCTTTATACAGAAACCAACCGAATGTGTATCACATAGTGAGTAGAAAAACAAATTGTGGTACATTCAAAAAACGGAATACTATTTAGTCACAGAAAGCAGCAAACTATTAATGATACATGTAAAAACATGGATGAATAACAAAGCATCATGCTAAGTGAAAGGCCAGACTTAAATCGTTACATAATTTATTATTCCATTTGTATTACATTCTGGAAAAGAGGAAAATACAGATAGAAAACAGACCTGTGGTTGGTGGGAGATGGTGGTTGGGGAGGGCATTGATTATAATTGGGAACAAGGGAATTTTGGGAGGATGATGGAAATATGCTGTATCTTAACTGGGATGGTGGCTACACAACTGTATTTGCTTGTCAAAACTCATAAAACTGTACTCCAAAAGGGGCAAATTTACTATATGCAAATTAACTTTCATATGTATTATTTTAAAATAAAAAATTATATTTACTACCATAAATAGTTACTTCATACTTTTAAATTTTAATTCATATTTTTAAAACAAAAAAAACTATGTACCAACAAATTGGAAAGCATAGAAGATAATTTCTGGACATATACAAACTACTAAGAATGAACCAGGAAGAAATGGAAAACCTGAACAGACCAATAACAAGCAATAAAATTAAAGCAGTAGTAAAATGTCTCCCCTCAAAGAAAAGTCAGGACCTGATTGCTTCACTGCTAAATTCTACCAAATGTTTAAAGGTGAACTAATACCATTATACTCAAATTATTCCAAAAAATTAAAGGAGAGAGAATACTTCCAAACTCATTCTATGAGTCCAGCATTACTCTGATATCAAGACTGAAGATACAACAACAACAAAAAACTATAGACCAATATCCTTGATTAACACAGTTGCAAAAATTCTTAAGAAAATACCACCAAATTGAATTCAGCAACACATTAAATAGATCATTCACCAGAATCAAGTGAGATATATCCCAGAGATTTAAGGATACATATACAACATACACAAATCAATAAGCATGATGCATCACATCAACAGAATCAAAGACAAAACCATGCTATCATTTCAATAGATGCTGAAAATGTAGTTGATATAATACAACATCTTTTCATGATAAAAACTCTGAACAAACTGAGCATAGGAGGAGCATTCCTCAAAACAACAGGTCATCTATGACAAACCCACAACTAATATCATACTGAACAAAAAAGAAAATATGAAAATCTTTCTACGAAGTTATGGAATAAGACAAAGATGCTAACTTTCATCACGTTATTTAACATAGTTCTGGAAGTCCAAGCCAGAGCAATTAGGCAACAGAAAGAAATAGAGGGTATACAAATTGGAAAGGAAGAAGTTGAATTATTCTTGTTTGCAGACAACACATAATCTTATATTCAGAAAATCCTAAAGATGCCAACAAAAACTCATACAACTGATAAATAAAGTTTCAGAATCCAATATCAACATACAAAAATCAGTAGTGTTTCTGTTCACTAACAGCAATCAACCTGAAAACAAAATCAAGAAAGAAAACCCATTTACAATAGCTACAAAAAAAAAATCTAGGAATAAATTTAACCAGAAAAATGAAAGATTTCCACAAGGAAAACTGTAAAACACTTATAAAAGAAGTTGAAGAACACACAAAAATGAAAACCATATATTATGCTTATGGATTAGAAGAATGAATATCGTAAAAATGTCCATACTACTCAAAGCAATCTACAGAGTCAATGTAACCCCTATCAAAATGCCAATGACATTATTCACAGAGTTAGAAAAAAACAATCCCAAACTCTGTATGGAAATTTAAAGGACCCTGAGTGGCTAAAGCAATCCTGAGCCAAAAGACAAGGCTGGAGGCATCGTACTACCTAACTTCACATTATGCTACAAACCTATCGTAATCAAAACATCATAGGACTGGCATAATAACAGATATGTAGACCAATGAAACAGAATACATCAATTCATACATTTACAGCCAACTCCTTTTTAACAAAAGCACAAAGAACATACATTGAGCAAAGGACACTCCCTTTAATAAATGGTACTGGGAAAACTGTATGTCCATATGCAGAAAAATTAAACTAGATCCTATGTTTCACCATAGAAAAATTAGCTTAAAAGAGATAAAGACTTAAATGTAAGGCCTAAAACTATGAAACTACTAGTAAAACACTTTGAGGAAACATTACAGATTCTTTGGATAAGACCTCAAAAGCCCAGGTAACAACAGCAAAAAATAGACAAATGATTACATAAAGCTGAAAAGCTTCTCCACAGCAAAAGAAACAGTCAACAATGTGAAGAGATGGCTTACAGAATGGGAGAGAATATTTGCAAACTATCTATCTGACAAAGGATTGATATGTAGAGTATATAATGTGCTCAAATAACTCAATAGCAGTAAAACTAAATAATCCCATTTAAAAATGGTCAAAGGACCTGAGCAGACATTTCTCAAAAGAAGACATACAAATACTCAATGAGTTAAAAAAAAAAATTCAACACCACTAATAATCAGGGACATACAAATCAAACCCACAATGAGATACCCTACCACCCAGTTAACATGGCTATGAATCAAAAGGACAAAAAATACAAAAAGAAAATAAAAATAATAGATGAGTGAGAGGAGGAGAAAGGAGAATGCTCTCATAGACTCCTGGTAGCAATTTAAAGTAGTATATCTACTTTGAAGAACAGTATGGAAGTCCTCAAAAAAACTAAAAATAGAACTGCTATATGATTCAGCAATTTTACTGCTAGGTGTATATCCCCAAGAAAGGAAACCAGTACATTGAAGAGATGTCTGCATGCTCATTTTTATTGTACCACTAGTCACAAGAGCTAAGATACGGAATCAGCCTTCATGCCTATCAATGGATAAATGGATATAGAAAATGTAGTGTATATACCAAATGGAATGCTACGTGGTTGTAAAAAAGAATACAATACTGTCATTTGCAGCAACGTGGATAGAACTGGAATTCATTATGTTAAACAAAATTAGTCAGGCACAGGAAGACAAATACTGCATGTTTTCGCTCATATGTGGGAGCTAAACAAGTAGATTTCATGAAAGTAGAGATGAGAAGAATGGTTACCAGGGAAAGGGTAGAGAGGGGGGGTAATGAAGAGAAGTTGGTTAATAGGTACAAAATTACAGTTGGAAAGAAGAAATAAATTCTAGTATTCAGTAATATAGTAGGGAGATTAATGGTTAAAAATTTATTGTATTTTTCAAAATAGCTAGAAGAGAAGGATTGTACTGTTCCCAACAGGAAGGAAAGAGATGGTAGATATCCCAATTATCCTGATTTGATCGTTATACATTATATACATGTATCGAAGTATCACATGTACCTCAAAGATATATACAATTATTATATATCAATTAAAAACAAGTTAAAAAAACTAACAGATACTTTAAAATATGTAACCAAACTAATAAAGACAAAGCAAAGTATTCATTTATATATTGTTTTGGAGGAGCAGTAATTTATGAATCTAAATATAGCCTCTGATAACTACCACCTAGATATGAAATTTTACAATTAAAAAATTAATTTTTATTTTCTTTTTAAGGAAATAATACTTAGCATGTAATATCTATTATAGATTTTATGGCCTGCATGTTTTACAAAAGTAGGCCTCAGTAAATAATTATAAAATGCTTTTGAGTCATTCCCATTCCTTAAGAAATATTGCATAACCTAAATAAGGAATGCTACACTTCAATAGGCATAATATTTTAATTTTGTGGTTTTACAAAACTGTGTTCTGGCAGTTTATAAATTATACGAGCATATGCAAATTCAACTGGCATGCATTATTCAAGAACAAATAACTGTCCATAAATATGAGTGTAGAAAAAAAATGAAATATAACCTCTCTCCCTCACTCTCTCTCTAAGATAGTATAGTAAATGTGAAAAAATGGGGAAATATTATTTATTTATTTATTTCCACTAGCAATCCAGTGAACAATAAAAATAAGCATTAACAAACAATTGAGGACAAATAGTTCAGATCTTTGTTTCTGTCTAAAGTAGAACCATAAAGTGTCTTAGTCCATTCTGATTACTGTAATAGAATACCACAAACTGGGTGGCTTGGAAACGACATAAATTTATTTCTCACAGTTCTGGAGGCTGGGAAGTCCAAGATCAAAGTGCTGACAGAGTCATGGTCTGGTGAGGGCCTGCTCTCTGGTTCACAGATGATAGCACTGTCTAGCTCTGTCCTAATGTGGCTGAAGGGGCAAGGAAGCTTTCTGGGGCCCCTTCTGTAATGGCACTGATCCCATTCACAAGGGCTCCACCATCTAACTACTAATTATACCCCCCCACAAAGCCCTCACCTCCCAACACCGGCACATTGGTGATTAAATTACAACATATGGATTTTGGAGGCACACAAACACTTAGACTCTAACATGGAGTAAGCAAATTTGTTTCCTAAAAAGATTGAAATAATGTGAGCAAGTCATTGATTCCAATCATCTGAAGCCTAAAATGAGAGCAGGGAAGAGACATATTTCCATTATGCAATGACTGGAGAGTTGACTGAAATTGAGTTTCTTTGTCCAGCACAGCTCCTGGACGTTAGAATGGTGCTTTTTACAAGGGCTTTATCCCCACTTCCTTGCCCCAGGAATTGCTGATGAGTAGCTTCACTATAGGACTATATCTAGAGGCATTTGACATCTGGTTTCTACACTCCTCTAACTAGATTTCCAAATTCCAGTTTCCAAGAATTTTCACTTACACCCTTTTGCTCCCTTATAAATATATGGATTATTTTTCTACCTTTTTTTCTCCCATGTTAAGATGGACAGACTCTTAGAATTAGAGAGGAGCATAATCACCTGTTAGAATAAAGCCCAAATCCATTAGCAATTTAAAACAAGTATTTATTCTTCTTTAAAGATAGAGAGAACCTTGTTTTGAGAAAATTGATTCCCATGCTTAGCTCAAGTCCTTACAGGAAAAAAAACCAGATGCTTCATTTTATCAAGGGAACTACATCCTCAAAGTTGAGACTGAATGGCTCCTTCTAGTGGAATACAAGGGAAACTGGAAATTTTATATAGAAAACACATGATGAAGTTTTGTATATTATTAGGAGAAAGTCTGAATTTACTCAATTTATTTTAAAATTGTTGCTTCATTCTTCTTTTTTTTTCCTCTTTTTCCTTTCTATTGTATATTTTCATGAAGTATGTCCACAAAGCAGTTTAGAAAGATTATTGAGAATCCAGGTGAAAATGAAAAATATACAATTAAAAAAGAGCATCTACCGGTATCCCCTTTCCTTCAAAAAGCTGAAAAAATTGAGTTTTTGAAAGGCCATTATAAAACATCCAAATTCTCATTAAAGTATAACGGCAGTAAACAAAAGCTGAAAGAATACTGGAATTGAAATATTTTTCTATTTTTATGACTTAGTTAAGTCTCTCAGTTTCTTTAATTCTCAACTTCTCCATTTGAAAATCAAATAACTATACTAGAAGAGCATATAGTGCTCATAATCTATGAGCCTACCCCATTCCCAGCTTATTCTGATCCTTAATCATTGTTATAGTCTGACAATATATACAATCCCTCCTATTTATTGACTCGACAATAAAACATTGCACTAATGAGATTCACACCTGATCCCTCTACCCAGCCAATTACAACCATGCTTACACTTGGACAGATTTTCTTAATGTCATATAATCTCACACTAGGTATTTTATAGCAATGATGAAGCAAGAAATGACATGCATATATACATAAATAAAAATGAACTTGCCTGAATCTTATTTATAGGGCAAATGGGCACGATTGGCCTTTTGCTTTCTTCTTCTGCCCTATCAAATTTGCTCCTTCTTTTTTGTTCTTATAAAAGCATAGATGATTGTAACAAGGCTAGATTTTAGTATTGCAGTGGTATGTATATTTTGAAGGAGGACAAATGTGAATCTCTAACCTTAAAATTTCAAAACTCGACTATGGATTTAAAAAAATCCCAGGAGAATCATTCTTTGGCACCTCTGGAATTATTCAATGACAATTCTGCTGATAGAGATTCGATGTGTTGACATTTGGACTCTGTAATGTGAATATTGCCCAAAAAGAGAAGAGTGTCTAGAGGCAGCGTGCACAGGTTCAGAGGAAACGTGAGCTGAAAGAACACGCATGAAATACAGAGGAAAAAAAGCCATCTGACAAGAGGTTCATTATGAGGCCATTTGCTAAAAATTATTCTTAAATAAAAAAAGAAGGAAAGAAGGAAGGAAAGAAGAAAAGGAAATTGAAAACAACAAGTATGACAACCATGAGAAAGTAGTTGAAATCATTGGCTATTTTGTTAAGATCATGCAGTTCTTTAAAAATGATGGTTATGAAAACCAGAGAGTAACCTGGGAAAATGATTAAAAGTTTAAAAGATAGTATTCAAAATTTTATGTATACTATCTAGAAAAGCTATCTCTACAATACATGCAGGAAAATTTGTTTCATTTTGTATACTGCTATATGTCCAGCAACTTCAACAGTATCTGATATATCATAGGTTCTCAATTAATATGTGTTGTGTGAATTTGTTGATGAATCCCTTAAATATTGGAGGAAATGATACAAATTAATATGATAGTGGTTCTACGTTGGGATGTGGAATTATGTGTACGTTTATTTAATTTCCTGATTCTGAACCCTTTACTCTTTTCTCCCACCTTTCTCTCCATTATATTCCTGCTTATATGCAGTAATATATATTTTCCAGTCTCCTTCTACTCAAGTGCATGCCACTATATATTTACAACCTGTAAAAAAGAGATCGTTCTATGAAGAGGGGGACTAGAAATGAACAGATTGCAATTTCTGAAAAACAAAAATCAAGACATAGAGCAGTATATACTTCGTGTAGCTACAGTCATGTCTATATCCAGGGACAGCTACATAGCACAGAAATGACTTTTCTCTGTTTTAGTCATGAGCTAGTTTTTCCATTGTACATTTATTCCACAGCTAATAAAACAGAGCCATTCTTCTTGTTTTTTAATGTTCTGCCAATGGACATACTGCTAAGAACAATCAGTATGAAATAAACTCTCATATTTTTCAGATAGAATTAGTCTTTCACCATGAAGTTTGGCCAAGTCAGGCAAATTAAACCTAGACACTAATGCTTCCATTAGATATGTCACAGGACAGGCATCCTTGTAGATTCCCTGAGTAGACTGCAGTTACAGAAATCAAGAAATAGTAAAACAATATGCATTAGCCTCTGGTTTTAGTCTGTTTTTAGTAGTACGTGAGCTCAGGAGACAGAACTGCACTGTGTTAAAACTCCTAATTGCAGCTTGATACATAGCTTGACGCATACAATCACAGAGACTTCTGTTTCATAAATTTTTAGCCATCTATTAATCCAATTTACTTCTAGAAATATATACTTAGGTTCCAACACTTGTTAGTTGTTTCTAAATTCTTTTGACTTAAGTTTTCTCAGGTGCCAAATAAAGGTAGTATTTGTAATTATGTGATAGTTAGAATTGAGTTCATATACACAGTGTTTGAAAAGTCATGACATATGATAAGGCTTCAGTAAGTCTTAGCTCCTTATGCTGTGGACTAGGCACTAAAAAGGAATTGAACATGGTGATAAAAAAGATAAGATCTGGTTTATGGTAGCTTGAAATCTAGTACGCATCATTATTGCAAGACAATTTAATGGATCTCTAAGGTTTCCGTGTATCTTGACAATGGAAGTACTGACAGCCTTATGTTCTATCTTTTCAGATAAGTTTCAGGTTTGTATAGAAGACAACCTTGGAAGACAGAGAGTGTCTTCTTTGGGGACAGAGACCAGGCTTGTTTGCTGTCCATTATGAAAATAAGTAATGTCTTCCTCTGGGACAATGTTTGGGCAGGCTTGCTTGCAGCCCGTTCTAAAAGCCCGAGATTTCCTAAATGTGGTATTTCTCCCTTGTAATCTAATGCAACCCTTTGCATGTGCAGGGGCCACTTCGCCCTCATCATGTAGGTTTATAAGAACTAGAACTCAGGCAACTAATGAATATGCTGATATTTTGATTACTGCTATTGATGTGAGTGATAAACTGTCCTTTGTTTCTGATTCAGGAGTCTTTTGCCTTCTCTTAGCATCCATGAAACTAGGACAAACTAACTTGTTAACATACTAGTAGGATAAAAGTATCAGGTTCTTTACAATGCTTAAAAATCATTAGGCAAATTATCAGAAGTCTAAAACTGTCTACATAAATTAAAATGCATAAATATGCATATACTCTAATGTATATGGAAAAAATGAGATGGCTGAATATCACAGAAACTTTGACATACAGTAGGATGTAGGAGTAGCAGTATCCTATAAAATTATTAAATTGACCCTAAAACTTCAAAAAAATCAGGAGCAAACATAAATATCATCTAATCAAAACAACCAGCCAATTTTGAGAGACTATGCTGATCTTGCCTACCAATTTTTCTTCATTGCATGCTATGATACTGGCACATTTGTACTCAATGAATATGCATATTTTAAGAAATGTAAAAATAAATTTAAGGAAATATTTATTGAATAAGTGTATTCTTTTTTACTGCTCAATAATTTCCATAATAGAATAGGTACTTCTGAATGGGAAATCCAGTTCATTGCTAACTATCTGTCCCAGGAAATTCTTCCTTACTATATGATTCAAAGTAGGAGAATACACTGTGATAAAATAAAAATCACAAATATTAGTGATGGCATTACATAATAAAAATTTTATTTCTCCCTCATATCACCATTTGATATTTGTCAAAATGCCTGTCAAAAGGCTTTTCCCTTCAAACTGTGTCTCAGGAATTGGGCTTTTCTATAATATTGCTGCTGTATTCAGAAATCAAATGAAAACGGCAATGTTTTCTCTGCCATACCTAATTTGAAGTAAAGTTAGGTTTCTTAAATTTAATTCACTGATTCTCATTCATTCTGCTCTTGGAACAAGCAGCAACAATAGCAAAATCTTACTTACTTTTCTCCATGATATGATAGATGTTCAAATATATATTTCCTCTTAGTCTATTTTTCCCTTCTAGGCTAAATAATCATATTCATATAATCAGACCTCACAGGAAATCATCCCCAGATACCTTTCCATTATGATTCTTTTCCTAAGCCCATCCCTTAAGTTGACAATGACATTTAAAGAGTAGTACTAAGAACTGAATTCGGTATCTCAGATATTCTCAGATGAACAGATTAGATGAACTTAAGTTTCTATGATTTAAACCCTAGAAAGTCCAGTGCCTCTAGACTTTCATATTATCTCATGAGAATTATAGGACACCAGAAAGGACATTTTTTAAAAAATATAAACCGATGCTTGCCATACCTCATTCCATTTCACCCTGTTACCTCTCCTCCATTTAGGTCATCAGACAGACCCTAGGCAGGCATTGCCTTAAGGGGAAGTGGCAGCTATGGAAACTGGAAAACAAAACCATCCAACTCCTGACTTTTACGCTGTAAAATAAAAGCCACATAAGAATACTCGAAGATCTTGTTTTTCTTGCCTTTGAAGAGATAAGAACTCTCTGAGCTAGAAGAAATACAGAAGAGTTGTAAGGAAACTGAAAAGTATAGATATTGGTGAAGACATATGAGAGGGGCACCTCTGGCCTGTCCACTCTTCTCCTGTCCCCACCCTTGGAGTTGGATCCTAAAAGGGAAGAGGAGAAATAGAAATGTCATAAGTGCAATTTTAAAGGATGTAATGCCTGTGCTTCTGCTCTCTGTCTAGCATGCCAAGAGGCAGCGACCTCCCGAGAATGTCAGCATGGCAAGGGGAAAGAGTAGAGATGGCAATGTGGTTGTCAGGACTCACAACTTGTGGCAACCACAGCGTCTCCTCCATACCATGGCCCCAAGCATGCAACCCCCTCCACCCACACCAAAGTTCCTAATAACATTATAGGCAGGAGGAGAAGGGAAACATCTGAAATGTCTAGTTTAACCTCAGACCATTGTGTTTATCCAGAAAAAGTCAAGAAAATCTTAGAGTGACATAGTTTACTTATGTTTGACTAAGTCACCTTTTCTACCTTCACAAAGACTGGGAATTGTATCGGGAATACGTTGTGTCTTAGAAAAATAGACTGTCAACCCTTCAGCATTTGCAGGACAGGACTTAATAATGTTCTGACAACTAGAGATGCTTTCTTGGAAATGGAAAAGATCTCATTATGTCTCAAAGGTGAGGGTGTTAAAATGGATTTGGATACTGAATTTGAACTTAGAAAATCAAGGTTTAAATGATCACCTCTATGTATTTGTCTTCATGATAGTTTCTCTCTTAGCCACAGTTTATCATTAAAAACATGTACATATTCTGAATTTCTCAAAGAGAGAATAAGGATATTACATGAAGTAAGTGCCTGGGAAAGGGTTTTGTATATTTAAGTGCCATACATACACACAATGATGTATGTATTTTTTTAAGGTGGCTATGGTCTAAAAATGAGGCTAAAAGGTAACGCAAGTGACGTGATGTTACATTTTGATACTGGGTATAGAGAGACACTTTAGTCCAGTGAATTTCAAATTTTAATGTGTGTGAGAATCCCTTGGAGGATCTTATTAAAATGCAGATTTGGATTCAGCAGATTTGGGCTGGAGCCCTGAGATTATTCATTTCTAACTCAGATAATAACAATCTTGCTGGACCATAAACCACACCTTGAGTAGCGAGACTCTAGTTAATGACCGATTTTTGCACATTTCCTGAGCTTGAAGTAATAATTACTCTTCAACATCGTGCCTCACGTTGTCCGAGAGCAGCTCTTTACCTCTCTCTTTTGTTCACAGTGAGTTCCTCATATTCTCATCATCTCTGAAGCAGATTATGTCATGATCTGATTATCAAATGCTCTGAAATTTACTTTTAGGTTTTCTTTTTAAATTGTTATTATCCACACAGAACAGGGTGTGCTACCAGGGAAAATCTAAACAAGCAGTTCAGTCTTCGAGAATTTATAAGATTTAATTCCACAAAGTTGGCAGCAGGCATACCATTATTTTGTTTATTCACTTTTAAGAAAAGAACAAAATTTATATTTGGATACTATAAATAAGAAAGCTGGGCAAGTATTATATTAAAGCATTAGGTGCTATTTTATTTTAGTTGGTTTGTTTACTTTCACTGTCCCTGTCCCCTTGAGATTCCAAGAAGGTGGTACATGTAGGGGACAGGTTATTAACACCCACAGTTTTTTCCTCTAGTGAAGACCATTGTTGTCTAGAGTACAGAACATCATCTTAGACTTCAGAGATGATGTTGTCTGTTCAGTTTCTAAGAACAACTTGTAGACAAGAGACAATGACTTCTTATAATGGAATGGCTAAAAAGATCTAGAACTGGCAAAATTACATGCCAACTTTCCTCAACAACCTCACCTTTGAAACATAGTGTATGCACTGGTCAAGAGCTGAACTGTGGAAACAGATTGCCTGGACGGATAATGTTGAGAAAAGTACTTAATCACTTAGTGCCTCAGTTTCCTAATTTGTATAATGGGGAAAATTATTGTTCTTACCCCATGAGGCTGTCTTGAGGAATAAATGAGTTAGTAGGTGCAAAGCATTTAAGACCTGCCTACAATATTGTAGGCATTCTAAAGATTAAATGTTACCGTTATTATTGCTATTGCTGTAATTACTGTTACTTTATTCCTTTGTCTTCACCAAGTTTATGTTATGGTTAGATAATTTCAGGAAGTCTACCCCTTCCTATACCACCAAGGTGAACTTGATTTTGCAAAGCCTCAGGATACAAACAAATGGAGATAAGCTACTAATATTTATAGTTACTAGAGATGATGCATATCTCTGAAATAATTGATTTTATATTTTTCAGTTGTACTATAATCATACTATACTAAAGAAACTGCTGTAGTTAAAATCCTTAGGAAAAAAAAAAACTTTAAAAGTATTGCCCATCACATTCAACATTTTGACATTACTCTGTATACGATTTTTTTCAAAAGAGACATCTACTTGAAGACATAGTTTACTCATAAAAGTAAATTAGGTAATTAAGCTAAAACATAATGCAACATATATTTCTTGTAGAATGTTCACATAAAAGTTCTTAGCATCTCTGTTCTTATTTGGTGCTGAAAGAAACCAAGAAAGAATATTTGCAGATTAACAATCCCACAATATTCAAAGATCACAGGAATAATTGTTAAATTCAAATTAAATTCAGCAGGTATAAACTTTGTGCCTACCTTTTGTGCTGTATGAGTCATCAAAGAGGTATCTAACTCTGCCTTTTCCCTTAAGAAATTTGTCTTTTCATTAGGGAGACAATTATGATAATGGAATTGATTGCAGCAAAATAAAGAGAAATAATAATAATTACATACAATCAAGTCTCCAAATATAAGATGCGGACAACACAGATTATAACAGTATAAAGGGAGTCAATTTTCAAATGTTAAGATACACTTCCTAAAAGAGGTGTTACTTATGATGGGCTTTGGAAATAGACAGGATTTCGAATACCTTCCAGGAATCAAAATCCACAGGGACAAAAATGTTAAGATATCTTCTCCAGTGACCTATTTATACAATGAGAATAAACTGGGCAGTTGGGATGCAACTAAGTTACTTTTAGGATGTGAAGATACATGCCTACCTCATTTTTGGATCAAACGCAAAACTGAAAATCTGGAAACAGCAGCAACAGAACAGAAAAATTTTGTTTTCTTACCATACATTTTTTTTTCACAAAAGTTATTGGCCTTCAAAGTGGTTCAAAAAAGGTTTCCTTAAATACAAAGCCTCTTTTGTGCTTCTTAAATGTAAATTACTTAAAAGAATTGTGATTTTCTCCCAACATTCTCAGCTGACACCTCTCATACAAAGTGAGAGCACATCTCATAGTCTGACTTTGTACTGGGAATTTGTGTTGGGATAGCTTTTCCTCCCTGCTCTCTCTCTTCTGAATGACAGTGACATTGCCTTTGGCTTCATTTCTTCCAGAGCTTTTTTTTTTTCTCTTTTCCTTTTTACATTTTTTATTTTAAAATATTTAAATCAAATTATAAAAATAATGTATTAAAAATGAGATATAAATGTAAATCAGATACTTCTGGCCACTGTGATTTATTAGTCCAATTGGTCTTTGTGGCTAGTTGGCCTGGTGGTTAGAACACAGTGCTAACGATGCCAAGATCAAGGGTTTAATACTCCTGACCTACTTAGCTTTGTTCCGTTCCATGGACAGAACTGTACTCATACCCAGCCCAAACTTGGTGTGAATGTATTCCACTTGTCAGAGGCTGACAGAGACAATGTCGATACATTAGCCCAGATTTATCACTACCTTGAGGAAAACTAGCAAAGAAACAAGCAACAAAC
Source organism: Cacajao melanocephalus (assembly GCA_963573385.1). NCBI lineage: Eukaryota > Metazoa > Chordata > Mammalia > Primates > Pitheciidae > Cacajao > Cacajao melanocephalus. The sequence continues at coordinate 62,268 of CAUYLG010002583.1, forward strand.
TCAAGGTATGCATTGAACTCATGGTCTGTCATTTGTGAAGACAGATAACCCTATTATGCAATTAAGTACATATTTTTTGCTAGTATTTTGAAAAATAATTACAGTTTTAACAGCACATAGGCACATGATGAGTCTTGTTATCTGAACATTTGTTAGACTAACCTGTATTCTTTAAATTTCATTTTAATTGACAAATAATAATGGTACATACTTAATAGTGTACAATGTGATGTTGTGATATATTGTAGAACATAGAATGTGTATATATTGTGGAATGATTAAATTGGGTTAATTAACATATCTATCACCTCACTCTGCTGATAGAACCTAAATAGTGTCTTGACACCTTTTCATCTCACCTCACTATTTCTCAACTTGGATTCTTCTATGTTTAAGTATCTATAAAATATACTAGTAATATAGTATCAGACATGTATATTTGCATATGTGTGTGTGTGTGTGTGTGTATGCATTCTAGTGAAATCCTGTAACTAGCCAAATTCATGAAAATTTTTATTATAAAATTATGAAAATAAATTTTTAACAGAAAGAGTGTGCTGACTCTTTCAGGAATATGTGCTAGTGGTAGATAGAGATGCTAAGAGAGGGTCCTGCTCAACTCTGGCTGGGTTCCCAGCGAATGAAAACCTTGTCTGAAGCAGGTGCTACCATTTGCCATGTGTCTCTGCTGAGTCAACCAGAAATATTTAAAGTCTCACTTTTCATTACATATCAAACCATGAAGATTGAAAATAGTCCATTATTACTTGTTACAGTTGAAACCCCAGCCTCAGGTCTTTATATGAGGTATACTCTAACAACCTGATAAGAGTTATTAATAAGAGAAGGGAGAACTTCACTAGATGTTGTAAACTCATCAGGAAAAAAAATACCATCTTGAATTAGAGTACAAATAAAATCTCCTCAAGAAGTATTATCTAAGGACGAGGAAAGGGCACAGGACCAAACACTAAGACACTCAGTGTTTCAAGTTTAGGTAGAGGAGGATATAGCAAAGGAAAGAGGAAGAACAGCCAACGTATAAAGAAACAGATTAAAACAGGAGGATATCATGTAAGGAGGTCAATAGAAGACAAGGGATGAATTCCCAATGGCAAAATTTATAAAGCATCAGTTAAGATGAGGTTTAAACAGTTGCCTTTGAATTGAGCAACATGTTCATTACTGCTGACCTTAATACACTTTGGGGGGTGATGGAGCAGAATAGAGAATAGAAATGGAGAAAGTGGATACACTGGAATTGGAGAGGTTTGAGGATGGTGGACAAGACAGGAAGCAACAGTTGCAAGAGGACATGGGTAAGCACATTTAGAGAAACATATTAAAGTTGCTGTGCCATTGAGGAGGGCAGGTGATCCTGAAGGACAACTGGTTAAAATGATCTTCATGCTTACCTGCGAGTTTTGATCTCCTGTTTTTACTTCTGTCCCATTGGCACTATTGCTATCACTCTGATCCAGGCAACCAGAGTTCCTCCCCGGCCCTGAGCTTTAGAGTACCCCTCACTAGTCCTCTTCCTATTATGCCTTTCCCCATAGGAAATTATTTGGCAAAGGGGACTTGCTCACCTAAAATCTCTTCTAGCACCTCCTTCCCCATCATACCATTGTATTTGTGTTCTATTATTGCTATAACCAATTATCACAAACTTAGTGGCTTAAAATAAGGTAAATTTATTTTCTTATGGTTCTGGAAATCGGAAGTACAAAAACAGGGCTCACATGTATCAGCAGGGCTGTGTTCTTTCTGGAGATTTCAGGAAAACCCATTTTCTCGCCTTTCTCAGCTTCTAAAGGCTGCCTGCATTCCTTGGCTCATGATTCGATTCCCTTCCATCTTCAAAAATAGCAATGGCCTATAGAGTCTTTTTTCTTTCTTTGCATCACTATGAGAGACTCTTCTCTGTCCCTTGCGTCCCTCATATGAGGAGGCCCACCTCATAATTATTACATTGGGCCCACCAGAGAATCAGGCTTATCTTCTTAAAACCCACTAATTAGCAAGCCTTGATTCCGTCTGCAATCTTAACTCCCCTTTTCTAAGTAATAGAACACATTCGAGAGTTCCAGGAATTAGAATGTGGACATCTTTGGGGAGGGGCATAATTTTGCCTAGAACAACTATGTTTCTTTAGTCACGACCTGACAATTTCCTGCACAGATGACGCAGGCCCATTTCCTCAGAGCCATGGTTCCTAGAGCAGGCTGCATTATCAATGGGTTCAGCTTAGGGTGAAGGTCTGGTCAAAACTCAGCTGTCTGGTAGCTGGGGGCAGGTAGGGAAGAGATTTAAATACACAGGCTGAGATATCTACATGCATGTACTGCAGGACCTGGGGGGTTCTCTTACACTGGGACCTCAAGTTAAAGGCAGGCATGGCTGTCACCACTCAAAAAATAATCTGCCCCCACATTTTTACCATATCTTTTCCAAAAACATATTAGAAAAACCCACTTCCAGTTATCCCTACAAATAAAACTAGTTTAGGGGGCCCACCTAAATGTTTGTTTGGAAACAAACATTTTGAGAAATCTATTGGTGGTGGGAGGGGGAAATGTAGTGACTGAAGACCCATGATTTAGAAGAGTTGGGAATGTTTAAGTTCATTCAGGTCAGGTTCCACATCAGAATTGAACTAGAAAAGTGTGAAAGGAGAAAACATAGAAGGGTAAACTTTGAGGAACTTTAGCTCAAAACTACATAGAATTACATTCCATACCATTGCTGCTTTTCTAAGTAATTGTGACACCCTTACATAGTAGAGATAACAATGAGTACACCGGTGGTCAGATCACATTCCCTGATCTGGGTGACTCACTCTTGCTGAATGCAATTGGCCTGCAACCCCACCCCATATACACACTCCCCTTCTGCAACTCCAAGTTGACTCAAGGATAATCTGATCAAAAACTTCTTTTGTGTATGTATATATATGAATAAGTAAATATCTAGGAATATGTACATATATGTTTAATGTATGTATGCATATCCATAAGCATATGTATTTGTTTATACATCCTTACAGCAGGGTTAAGAAAAGAGAACTAAATCAAGAGTCAAGAGAAATGGGACTTTGGTTATACTTCTGCCACTAGTTCCCAAGAAGACATCAATCAGATTACATATTTACTTATTTATGAAAGAGGATGTTTTAAACTAGATGATCCTTCCATTATTTTCCATTCTAAAACCCTAAATAACTACCTAGGGGAAGTCAGGTACATCTACTTTCCAACTAGAACTCAAATGTAGATTTCGTTAACATGAATTATCTGAATTTTTATTAATGACCTCTCTAAGACTGCAGCCTTTGACAAGCTATTTTCTCTCTGTGGCCATTTTTCTAGATTCTAAGCCTAGGTAGAATTAACCTTTACTCTTATTTCCTTCCATCAGTACCATATAGAAACAAAGAGAGATATCGAAAAAGATACTGCATTGTAGGAAGATTTTGCCAAACACTTACAGACCTTCGTGTCTATGACTTATTAGTATTAATGGATTTTCCTTTGTCATAGAATAAATATTTGCAACATCCTAGAGGCCATGTGTGGCCTGGAAGATGCAGCAATGAGGTCTATGGATATGTTGAACCATGCTCTGGCTTTATTTTATCATTCAGAAAATGTATATAGAATGTTTTCTAAGTGTTAGATATGGAGATGAACAAGATATAAATAACCTCTGCCAAAGTCTGGCTAAAGAGACAGATATTGAACTCATAACTGTACAAAAAATAATCAGCTACAATATAAATTATTTGAAAAAATTTGGAACAATTAAACATTTGAACAAGGGTTCTGGTATTGAGAAGTGGTTGTCCTCACACACTTGCTCTCTGGCCTAATTCAGTCACTTTATATTCTAGGTCCTATTTTTTTTTTTAACATCATAGGGATTTTTCTCAATCTAATATACAGTAGAAAGCCGAAAACAGAGTCTGAAATCATATTCTACATTATAGCCTTCACTGATTTCATATGTATTCAGATGCCCCCACAAATTCATAAGCTTTTCTAATAATTTTTGCTTCTCCTCCTATTATACTTATTCAAAGAATGTTTATTAAGCCAGGCATAATATGACTGAAATTTAGAGATAAACATCACAGCCTCTCCTCTCAAGCAACCGTGATCTTATTGGGGTGACACACCAATAAGCAACTTCAAATCAAGTAGTTATTATTAGTATGATGCGAGCAGTATTCATAAAAGTATGAGAGCTGATGATAATAGGGGCATTAAAGCTGATCCTCATCGGATGTTTTGGAAGACAATTACATGAAGAGCAAGAAGGAGTTAACAAGTGAAGAAGGTGGAGGATGTGTTGGTGCAGACGTCCTGCACATATGTAAAATGACATGCTGGTAGAAAGTACCACAGCTTCGTTGCAGAATGCAGATCTCAATTCAGATAACTGGTAAACATTCGCAGGAAGTAGTGACATAGGCAGGGGCCAGAATCTGAAAGTTTAAATAGTTGTTTCTACAGACTGTGGGATGTGACTGTGAAATTTATAAAGAAGAATGAATCATCATTGCACAGTTGGATTTGCAGTGGCTGGGACATTAAAGAGCGGTAGTATAAACGACGAAGAATGGGAAGAAGGTCGACCTCGGGGCCTGGAAATCACTAGAGTCTCTTACAGGAGTCCGAGTGAGAGATGACCAGTGATAAGGAGTCAGTAGAAATGTAAAATTTTGGGTCAACTTGACTCCAAGACCAGGTGTGGGGGACTGTGAGGAGCGGGAAGGAGTGCCGGAAGATTTCCACATTTCTAGCTGAGGCCACTTGTAGGGGGCGAGTTTCAGTAGAGATGAAGATTAAAAAAGAGGATCAAACTGGGGATCTGAGATGATCGGTGCTATTAGGATCTAGGTCCTTATGTGACACCTATGCAAAGCTACCTAGAAAGAACTGAATAGATAAGTCTGAAACATAGGAAAGGGGTCTGATCACAGGATGTCAATTTTGGAAAAATAATAATAAATATTTAAAGTAAATTATGAAACATACTGTTGCTAGAAATACTCTTGCACTACAAAGAGCACAATTTAAAGTCCAAACTGTGCAAACCCTTAATAAATATGCTTTTAATTTTCAGTGGATAAAATAATGAGTGAATAGAAACTGTTATGGTGTAGCAAAAAGTTCCTATCCAATTTTTTTTTTTTTTTTGAGATGGAATCTCGCTCTGTCAACCAGGCTGGAGTGCAGTAGCTCAATCTCGGCTTACTGCAACCTCCACCTCCTAGGTTCGAGCAATTCTTCTGCCTCAGCCTCCTGAGTAGCTGGGACTACAGGCGTGTGCCACCATGCCTGGCTAATTGTTTGTATTTTTAGTATAGAGGGGGTTTCACCATGTTAGCCAGGATAGTCTCATTCTCCAGACCTTGTGATCCACCCGCCTTGAGGATCCCAAAGTGCTGGGATTACAGGTGTGAGCCACCACACCCGGTTTCCTATTCAGTTTTTATAGTGTGAGTGTGTGTATGTGCATGTGTGTATATACATGTGTATGTATCTGTGTAGTTAGACATACACACAGACACTTACATAAACATTAACAATATGAGAACTGTATATCTCTATTAGTCTGCTAGGGCTGCCATAAATACCACCAACTAGTATTAATACCAAAATTAAAAAATTAATACCAAAAGTTAATTTTTTCATAGAAGGCTAGAAGCACAAGATAAGGTGTGGTCAGTGTTGGTTTCAAGGTGAGATCTTTCTTCCTGGCTTGTAGGCAACTGCCTTCTCACTAGGACTTCAGGTGATCTTTCCTCTGTGACAGAGTAAAGAGAGAGGGAATGGGGTTTGACGGATAGATAGGTATCTCTGGTGTGTTTTTCTTTTCTTATAAGGACCCTAGTCCTATTAGATTAGGGCCCTGCCTTTAAAATCTTATTTAACCTTAAAACCTCCTTATATGTCCTGTTTTCAAATACAGCTGTATTGTGAGTTAGGGCTTCAGTATATAAATTTTTGGAAAGACAGAATTTAAGCTATTAAACATTAGTACATTTGACTTCCAAACTGACATTTTCTCTGAGAAAGGATAGCCTGTGAAAATGACAGATTGCTTTGAGTCATAAAAGAGGATGCCTACGTATAAGAAGAGATATATTTGCTGAATCTCAGAGCTAGAGTTTGCTCATTTATAAAATGAGGCCCAGAGCAGCCTCCCGCCTGTTATTCCAGCACTTTGTGAGACCGAGGCAGGAGGATCACTTGAGCTCAGGAGGTGGAGACTGCAATAGGCAATATAGCAAGACCCCTTCTCTACAAGAAATTTTTTTTTTAAATTACCTGGGCGTGGTAATGCAGCCCCAGCTACTCCAAAGGGTGAGATGGGAGGCTGTCTGCAGCGTGGGGGTGGCAGCTGCCATGAGATGTGCTCGTGCCACTGCACTCCAGCCTGGGTGACAGAGGGAGATCCTATCTCAAAAGAAATTTTAAAAAGTGAGTATAATTCTTTCTGATGATTATGTCAGGATACACGTATATTCTCACATATTTATTTTTCCTCATTTTGGGGAGGGTTAGATCCACTTGTAAATAGATAAACCTTTAGTAGCTGAAAGGGCTTAATCAATTACTCTCTGTTGCTCAATGAAAACCAGACAGCAAAAGCCAGAAATGGTGGACGTCCCACAGGAGTGTCATATCGTGAAGATGTAAACTTAAAGCAGAGATTGCTTGTGGAAAACTGTGTTGCATTCTTGGCATGTGCGCACTTGTAGTGATTTTAACTTTCACTTATGGTTATTTTTAATGTAGGAGCTAATCCCCGAGTATTCTGCGCCTGCCCTGTTTTATCCCTTTGTACACTTGGCTTTCGTTTGGCTCCAGCCTCTGAGTTGGTGTTCCCTGTAAAAGCTCCTTGGAGTTGGGAAGCCCTCGTCCTGGCGGCCAGGTGACACAGACAGGGTGGGAACCTGCCGAGCCTTGAGGGCGCGGAGCCTCTGCATACCATTCTCCTCCCACCACCGTCCCGTGTTGGAGGCGGAGAGGGCTGCAAACTTCGGTCCAATCCGCAGCCGGCCTTCCCCGGGGTCCCCCTGCAGGGTGACCCGCCCGCTGCTAAGCGAGTTAGAGAAACTTTGCAGAGCTCCGCGTCAGAGCCTGGGGAGGCCAAGGCCCCCCCGCCGTCCTCCCTGGCGTTCCCCTCCCCCTCGCCCCCGCCTCCCGGTCCTCGCACCGCCGGGAGCACCGGTGATAGGACGAGCCCAGGGCGCGCATTGTGTATATGCAAAGCACAGCCCGGGCTCCCCTCGGCTGCCCGACCCGGGCCTGGGCTGTGGCTGTGACTGGCGCTGCCGTGGGCGCCGCAGCCCTCGCGGGAGCCGGACGCCGTCATGCCCCAGCGGCGCAGCGGGCGGCTGCGTCCCTGAGCCGCTATATAAGCGCGGCAGGGGACACCCGGAGGGGCTGAAGATGAAGGTGGCCGCGCGCGGGCCCCCGCTGATTGCCAGTCCCTCTGGAGCCCGCGCCCCGCGCGGAGCCCGCGGCCGCCCAGGACCCGCCTTCGCCGCAGCAGCAACTGGAGCAGCGACAGAGGCGGCAGCTGCGGCGGCGGCGCCCGCGCCCCTCGCGCCAGCGCGTAGAGCGGCGGTGGCAGCTCGGGGGCCGCCACTGCCCCGGCTGCCATGAGTTGTGCGGAGGTGATGTATCACCCCCAGCCGTATGGAGCGTCCCAGTATCTGCCCAACCCCATGGCAGCGACAACCTGCCCCACAGCCTGCTACCAGCCGGCGCCCCAACCTGGCCAGCAGGTGAGTCACCGGCCGGGCAGCCTGCCGGGGGCGGGGGCGAGGGGCACCGAGAGTATCGGTCTGGGGCTCGGCGGCGTCCCGCAGGCACGCGTGGCGCGGAGGATGCTCTGGGACCTGCGGGAGCGTCCTCGAGCAGAAAGCCATCCCGAGAGAGCCGGAGGAGAGGCTGTGGCTCCGGGAAGGGAGGGCGGCGGGGTGGACGGGCTGGTGAGGCATGACCCGGCTGGGGGCTTCATGGAGCTATACTCGCCGCAGCTCAGAGGCTGCTCCTCATAGCCACCCTAGCTCTTAGGACTCAGTGCTCTGAAGCTCACCAAGGGCATCTGTCTTAGGACTATGTGAGTAAACTTCCTTTAAACCAACTATTTTATTTGTTTGGAAAGGTGAAATGCTTCAGGGTTTTATTGATGAGGAAGATGAAGTGTGCTGACAGAGTTCACAAAACGATCTGAGACTTTAATGGGGGAACACTGGTCTAGCATAATGTCTATGGGGTGTTACTAGAACTTCTCCATAGAGTCTTTCTCCCTGTGACTGTGACTTAGAGGACAGGGATGGATTAAGGTTGTTCATTCATTTTCTCATCCCAGCAAAGCACAGAGCTTGTGATAGTACGCATTCAGTCTGCTGACAGTGTGTCCCTCAGCCAAGAGGTTGTTACCTTGGATCTCTGGATGCTGGGTCGCCACTCCTCCAGGAGTAACTGAAGATGCCCATAATAAGGGGACGTGAACTGGGGAGATGATATAGCTACTTTACAAGGAACAGCAGAGTGCATGAGGTGCCCTTCGACATTACTCTCTGGATACAACAGATAATGTGCCAAGGCTTGCTTAGTGCTACATTTAAACAAAAAGTGCGTGTGGCAAGGGCTGTACCAAAATAGAGTCCACCTCAGACTGTGGGAGTTAGGGTTGGTGGATTTGGAGAAACTTAAAAAATATAACTAGAGTTGGTTAGGAAATTACCATCCATAGAATGCATTGATTTATTTCTTTCTACTTTGTTAGGAACCACGTTTTATGGCAAATCTTCATAGGTTTGGCCCGTTAATTCATTTGGCGTTTTACTTTCTATATTTCCTCTACCTCTGTCTTTTTACTAGAATTACAGTGCCACTCTCTAGAAAGAAATCTAACTTTCTGTTTAGAATTTAGGAACTGTGAAATTCAGCTGATTCTGGAAGGGTACATATCCCAGATTCATCTGCTAAACAGTACCAGCTTAACCAGGACCAATTAGGGCAAAAGAGGAAGGAGCCCTACTTTCTTGCTTTTTTTTTTTTTTTTTTTTTTTTTTTTAATATTTAGCAACTCCAGCATTTCAAAGCACCTCTGATATTACAGAGGCCTTCAATTATCATTTGGAATGTGGATGAGCAACAAACTAAAACTTCTCTAAATATTCAGAAAGATACTTTCCTCCCTTAAAAAATAACGAACTAGTAGAAGTTGTTTCAAATATGGTTTCATTTTTTGGGTTGTGAAATTAATGAATCTGTGGTGGAGTTAATACTAACTTCTTTTTTTGAGCTAGAAAATCACATTCAGTATCAGAGAGAATGACAAATTACCAATCATAAGAGTTTTCAATAAGAAATGATTCCAAAAACTTTATCTAATGTTTGCAATAGCCTTGAGACTCAGTCCCCAAATTCAATTCCTTTGCTAAACCCATCAACATACTGAAGACCAAAATTTTAAAAAGTAAAAAATAAAATAAAAATTAGAAAATCTCTGACCAATGATCTTCTTTAAAAAAAAAAAAAGACTATCTACATTGATTAGTTACATAATGATCAACTTCTATATTTGGGGCTTTTTTAGACATTGCTTAAGTAGATGTTAGGCTGAGTCAACCGTAAGAATGTGGCTGAGAGGTGTGCTTGGAAATTTTCATGTTGCTTTTACTAAAATGGCTTGTCCAAGATTTCTTTCTTTCTTCATCTTCTTCTTCTTCTTTTTTTTTTTTCCTTTGGTCAAGTAAAGAAACTATTTGACCATAACTGGCTAGCGAAATAAAAAGAGACTTGACAGTGTAACTACTGTTCTTTTACTGTCAGAAGTTTATTTTGATGACCTACATTTTCTATTGGAAAAGACAGTAAAGGAAATTCTTATCAGGCTGACAGCATTTTTAGACTATGCGATGTGTGGGCGTAGTGGGACTAATATTGACTTGGCCCTAATGCAGTCATCCGAGAATACATATTTTGGTTGTTTTTGCATTCCATAAGGTTTTATCATTATTATCCATGAAGATTGTTTTTTCCGTACATGGGAAGTGACCCCTAATAGCATCTTGCCTGGGAGACAGAAGTAAGGGCTACAACTCCTACTGAATTTGAAAAATTGATTTCTCAAGAAGAACAAAAAGGAAAAGGAGCAAAGAAAAGTAACAGTCATCAAGAAATGTTAACGGTCATTTAAAAAATGCTAGAAGAGACAGCATTAAAGTTTTGTATTGCTTCTGTATTCATTTGTAGTATTGTATCTGTCAACTGATTTTCCCCTCAAACTGTGTAGCTCTGAAGTCCTTATTAGTCTATCAAAATGATTCATTATGACGGATTTTAAACACAGGTATATTTTCCCTGTAATGTAACAAATGATCATGTAACATTGAGAATTATTTTAGAAGTAACAGAACTTCATTATCCAGGCATGTGTACTCTCATGTTTTCCCTATAAGCACAGATGTGCACTAGCAAATTTAAGTTTAGGTTTTTGTTGAACATATTGTATGTTGTTGGTGGGTAATCAGTGAATGTCTTAAAAACCTAGTTAACTGTATATACATTAGCCTGCACTGCAGTGTGTTACTTAGGTATATAGTGCTAAAATATGTCCAAAGTATACATTTTATAGTCCCTGACATTAATTCTTAGAAATTGCATAGCTGGGTATAAATCCTACAGTGTGGTTTATAAAGCCCAAATTGCCGAGGGCTACTGGGTAACCTGTTTCCTCTGCCCACCATCTCTTCCTGGCTTTAGTATGTGTCTCTAACAGCTCCTCAGGAGACCTCTTCACTCAGCCTCTCAGCACATGCTCTCAAAGGTTTCAGGATTATGCAGTTTATAGATGAGACACAGAACAGTCACTAGTTTTCTAATTGTGCGTGGCGATTTTTAACAATCATACTTTGGGTTTCTTATACAATGGAGTATATTTACTCTGTCCTCTTCTGGGGTAACAGCTGGATGAATCTGCATGCATGCGTTCAATTGAAAAAATTAAGTGCCCTTGGAGGCAGAACTTCAGTTATAAGTCTTGTAAGATGTTTTTTCAAACTGTCTCTAGTCTCTGCTACCATGGTTGAGTCATAAAATTATTGTAAGATTCAGTTTGTCAGAGAAGAAAAGCCCTGGAAAAACATAACTTCAGCTCTTCCTTTCACATGTGAGAAAATGGAGTTTTATAGGACTGAAATGCCTGGCTAAAGATTTCAAAGTTGATTGGTGACAAAAGTAGGACCACCATGTCTCCCTTTCTCCTGTGCAGCATCTTTGCACAATGCCATGAAATTTCCTAAAGCTTTTTTAAAAAATTTTTCATGTTTTGCTATTGCACAATATGCTTATTTTTGTCTTTAGGTCTCCAATCAATTTTTTTTTTGATAATGAAGATTAATATGCAGTAGATTCTTTGGCCTTGGAGTGCAAGATTCTTTCCAAGTCCTTGGTAGTGTACTTTTTTAAGTGTAGGCATTCCAAAGGCCTTTAGCAAGCATTTGTATTATGCTAATGACTTATGCTATCCATGTTGCATCCTTGTTGATGAAACAGAATATCCACTTAGCAAATGAATATTTATTTTATCTAAAGTAAAATACAGAAAATGGTATTAGCAGTTAATTTTAAGTGCCTCATCTGTCATTGCTGTTCCAATGTAAGTTTAGATTCATTAAGAGAAAGAATACAATTATAACCAAAATAGTTTCAATTCACAGACAACTTATTTGAGGCAGAGGATCTATTTTTCTTGCAACTGTAAGGACTTAAGCGGATTTATAAAAATTCATACAGGACTTATTTGAGAAAGAACAGCCCCTGTAACTCCACACTACACAAATTAACTTCACTGCAGAGACTTAGAGGCTTAAAGCGCCCCACGGCTTCATGCTCCCAATAACTTCCCAGCCAGAAAATTCAAATCCAGAGGAAAAATTAAATGTTAAAATAAACTGAACTGCTGTCTCTGGCAGTCAACCAGAATGGAGATTACAATAATGATGGTAAGGGCAAGATTGACATCCATAAAATCATGCATAGTGAGGATGTGTTCACCAAGAAACCAAATACTAGGACAAGGTGACACTTGGCTAAATGCAAAAAAGTCCTACCTTATCTAGCTCTTAGTAAAATTTCACATCTCACAAAGCTGGAGTTGGTAAGGACGTGACCTATAAGATGGGAAAAGAGGTATTTAGAGTGGAAAGTCTTGTTCTCCTATGCACTGTCTCTTCAGGCTACTGCAAAAGAGGCTGGGCTGTATGTGTATATGTGTGTTTGTTTGTGTGTCTATGTGTATATACATGTATATAAATTTGTCATATCTATCTGTGCAAAGGGAATTTTCAATATGAATAAAACGATTGTGCTTATGATGACTAAAGCAGATCTTAAAGCAAATTTGTAAGCTAGGTGACTGTTATTCTAAAACCTGGGTGTTTAGCTTGAATCTCATTTTCATAGGCTTTATGTCCAGCTAACTTTTTAAAAATCTGACAATTAATACATCCAGTACTAGATAATATATTAAGGTATTACCTCCAAGAAAACATTTTTATTCAAGAAGCAAAGGCTCTCTAAGAGTCAAATTTCAGTCTCTGTCAGGGACAGTGAAGGCAAAAGTTTTGAGCTAAGCTCTGCTCTGAACCTTTCAAAACACATCTCTTTAAGCAGCTGGTTTTCTGTTCTGACTACTCATTTAGGAAGGACCTAAGAGTGCCTTGAACCATTAGACCCAAACAGCTGCTGCTAGAACAACTCATAAATCCTTAATTACTGATAGTTCAGTGGATACCAGATTTATGCCAGTAATTTACAAGTATGGTCTGAACTGGGGTAACTGAACTGTTTTTCACTTGTCTCCTTCTTTAGTAGAAGAAGAAAAAAAGAATGACCTGAATTCGACAGGTGTTGTTTCTCCTTAAAACTATATCATTTCAGTGTGCCAAAACACTTGTCATTGGAGGATGGAGTAGGGGGGCTCTAAAAATGTATCCTTTCTTGTTAATATGAAGATAGATAAAGGAAGCTCCATAACTAATTCCTAGGAATTGGGCTAGATGACCCATGTCTGAAAATAAATTATTCTTCAATGGTCTGTAGGGGTTTATTTTTTGGCTAAATATCAGAAGAGGCAGCCAATGTAGGAAACAAAATTAAGTGTGAATTTGTCTAGAGCTCCAGCATATTGCTTATTAAGATATAGAATTGGATGAGAGACCAGTAAGTCAATCAAATCAAAGCTTCTTGTTTTCAAAAGAGGAAGCTAAGGGCCAGAAGGTTCGGTGACTTGCTCAGACTCATGAAAATAGTTCTGGTCATTCTCTTTCCCATTTCAGTTCTCTTTTCTTTGTATTCCCTTCCCATCTGTGCTGCTTGAGAAACAAGAAAACTATTTGTAATTAATCTAATGTTAGCTTTTGAATTTTCTTACTTTTAAATTTTGGAATATTAGCTACTTCGAGAATACAATGCAATCAGCCATATAAATAAACCATGAGGCTCTCTTTATTATTGCCCTTATCATTCTCTTCTAACTAACTATGAGAAGTCTGAGTTTAGGAACAGGCTATGACTTTCATCTCTGTGACTTCAAGTCTTTGCGTGATTTCTGACAAAAAGAAGGAATTAATTGACAATTAGATAAGTTAATGAATAATGGATAAATGATCTTAAAAATGAAATTATACCCTAAGTCTCGTAATAGAATTATACAAACGAACTAGAAATTTATATGTTGGAAACTGTTGTCTCCTTCAAAATAGTTGGTTTGAGAGAGAGCACATCCCTTTATGATATGATCATTGCTTAAAACATTTTGGGAATGTAAATTTTGAAATCGCCTCTAAGCCCGTGGCACATTTTTTTGAACATCATCAAACCTGGAAATTTTTCTTCCTTGTGGGGGTTAGGTTTGACTTTTTGATAATGACCAGAATCATTTAGCGGCAAATGCACTCAAAAGTAACTCATCATGTTAAGTTATATTACTTTTGGTTGGCTCCACCCTACTGTTAATATAACAAACAAACACACAGAATCATGAAATGTGATTTTGTCTCACGAATTGACTCTGGTCACGTTTCCAAAATAGGATTTCTGGAAAAATTGTAAAAAATGGTTTTATGTATCTTATTTGTCAAGGAGATAATCTGTTTTTAGATATAGAAGTTCAATTTCATCTAGTATTATATATATTTTTAAAAGCATGGCATTGTTTAAATCTCTAATTTTTTAATGTCGTGAATTTTAGACTGTCTGTGTGATGCCATGCTGACTAATATTTTCTGTTTATTCAGTTAAAATAAATATCCTATCGAGAAACATTGTCTTTAGTGTATTGTCTAGATACATGCTTTGTAAACAGACAGAATTAGGTTCTAATCGCATCTCTAACACGTACTGTTATAGTTAAATCACCCTGACCCAGTAATTTGCCCATTAACTTGTTACCTGGGGAATACTTATTCTGACAAAATATTTGTGTGTGAGTGAACAGTTACGTGAAATAAAATATTTAAGAGGTTTGTGACATATGTTCCTTAGCAGGACCCAACCTCATATAACCTGACCTATCCTTCTTCAAATAGGCTAAGAACCAAAATCTGTTACCTAACTAAAGAAATATGTGGCCAGGCATGGTGGCTCATGCCTGTAATCCCAACACTTCTGGGAGGTTGAGGCAGGAGGATCACTTAAGGCCAAGAGTTCAAGACCAACCCTGACAACATGGTGAGATCCTGTCAACTCCAAAAACAATAAGAAAAAAAATAAGTCCGGCATGGTGGCACACACCTGTAATTCCAGTTGAGGTGGGATAATCATTTGAGGCTGAGAGGTGCAGGCTGCAGTGAGCCATGGTCACGCCACTGCTCTCCAGCCTAGGCGACAGAGTGACAACCTGTTTCAAAAGAAAAAACATATATATGGTCAACTAACAAGGTGCTGCTTTTTTGGCCTCTACGATTTTCAAATATTTACCCTGGGATAGTGATTTCTTCTTATAGCTCCAATCATGTTTGTGAACATAAAAAAATCATTGTATTATAAAACGACAGCCAGTAGATTTTCTTCTTAAAGTTGTTTCTAAATATCCAAAGACTCCAGTGTTTCATTAAAATACTTTTGTTTCCCTAGGAAAAAAAGTTTCCACATATGCACGGTAATCATTTGGCATTTTGTAGGCTTAAGCCTTGGGGAGTTAGTGGTATTTGGCTCCTGACATGGAAGTCTTTCTCTTGTCAGACAAATCCTTCCCCTGCACATTCCTGCTAAAAAGTTTGTTGCTGTTGTGCCCAATGGCAAGCAGTGTGGTGTACTGCCCAAGCAAACTCTCCACGCTGATACTTTAACCTCTTTGTGAGTTAGCTTTAACTTTACAGCTATTCACCCATTTGTTGTTTCATCTTACTCCAGAGTCATTTGACCTGGGGGAAAATTGTCATGACTATGTAGTGGTGAAGAGACATAAATGTGCATTAAAAAAATTCAACAACTTGTAGCCTTTAAATTCCCTTTAGACGACTTTATTTTTGTTAACATTTATGCAGGGGTTTGTAAGAAAAACATAAGTATTTCTGAGAAATCTGGATATTTTTAGGAAGTGATTGTGCATTTTGAGAAAAATGCAAATTAGATTACGTTTTGACCTTGATTTAGGAAATCTTGGTTCTGATGATTTGATATTTAGTCTCAATGTTTTGAATTTTGTAAATTATTCCCAAGAAAGAATGTAACAGTAGGAAAGTTTCACTGAAGGAGCAAACACCAAGTGAATACATCATACGGCAGAAGCACTCATGAGCAAAATACTTAGTTCAAAAAAAACAATACATTGATTTACAGCCACCAAAGCACAGACATCAGAAAGTAGTTGAGGCACCAGAGTCTATGGAGAAGGAAATTAAGATGGGGTGAATGGCGGCATTTAAATCAATTGCTGTTTAAATACTGTTTCTGTTTTCTTCATGATCACATGTAATGTTAAAAAAATGTATGCAAATTCAACCTTGGCACATTAGTTAGTTATCCGGCCATTTGGATGCTTTGAGATTCTTATTTTAACCAGTACTGTTGATTGCGAGGCTATAAATGTCTGAGTATGTGAATGTGTGTGTGTGTGTGTGTTGTAAATGTAAATATTTAAATTGGTTTACTATAATCTGCGAAAATTAACCTAACTTTATCTGAAAAAAAGTGCAAGTGGCAATGGTAGACGTTTTTATGTCCTGCCTATTGGTAGACATATTATAAGCCTTTATTTCATTTTATGTCTTTGATAGTTTCTAGCAAATTTATTTAATTAGTAAAGGAACTGGCTTAAAGAACTGAGAGAAAGAGAGAAAGAAAAAAGAAACTATATTATATAATCACTCCAAAAATATTTATTTAATCAGTACAGCTATTTTAAAGAACCATATATGTTTGCTATATCAAAAAGGAATATTTCAGTATACATATTTATGTCAGTATAGATACGTTACACATATGAAATAAAAAGAATGTGAAGAATGCACACATTGAGATAAATCTTTTTCTAAAATAAACTGATGACAGGGATTTTAATGCAGGGGCAGTTTTGCTTACTATTTCCTACTGGATATAGAAAAATATAATTTTTAGGTTAGTTTATTTCTCTCCAACCATTCAAAAATTGGTAGGACAAGTAGCACAATATTATGAAGCATTTAGAAAATTGTGATATCTTAAATAGATTGAATTTCTATAGTTTAAATATAATAGTTTAATTGATTTAAGAATGTCAATTTAAAAATTGATATTTTATAATTGCTGCTATTGATCAGAATACTATTTGACATTTGTATCAGGATTCATGGCTTTCAAATCCTTGACATATATATAGATTCAATTATATTTCATCTAAGAATTAATTGCTGTCAATTAAGGGTAAACTAAAACATTGACTTTATTTGGATTGTTAATAGCCAGCCTCTTTTATTTAAAGGATGAATGTTATAATTAAACAAATAAGGCAATTATATGCAAACCCCACTCTCACAAACTGATGCTGAGCTGGACATTAACAGAAAAAAGAAATTAGTTTCATGGATAATAACGAACAAAATGTAGACAATGATGCCATCATGTAGATAGGTTTTAGGTTTTTTTTTCATATAAAAAGAGTGCTACTTTCTAATGTGCCAGAATATCCAACAGAGAGTGTGTGCATATGGTTAAAACAGTACACATTTTAGGTAAATACACATGCACACCAAGAAGCAGTACTGTGATTTGGCTAATAAATCATAATATTCATTTAACTTTATAATGGAATTTAAAACTAGCAGTAGCTTTAGAGGTTATTTAGTTCAGTTCTCTCATTTTACACATACCGTATGTTTCTATGGTGTTTTTACTATTGAAGTTAAATATAAACATGTTGAAATCGGTGCTGAAGTAGATTATGAGAAATAAAAACACTCAGTCATTACAATCACCTATTCATCAGCAAGGCACATTCATCACAAGGAATGAATTATCTATTCATCAACAAATGATAACCATATTGACACACATTTTAAATAAAATCAAAATATATATTTGTAAATAACCATCCTGAAAAGATAACTAGCAGCTCATAGTGTTTCCGAATATTTCGGGACTCACCTCATGCAGGAACAATGTATTCACTGCTAGGGGAAAGGGGTTAATTTATTGAATGGTGCATTTATAACCTGTAGCTATACCTTTTGAAGCTACTAATTACATTAGAAACTTAGAGTCTGGGATATGTATTTTGCTAACAATTGCACAATTACTAAATATTCCGAAGTGACTTATCTTTTTCTATTCACATTCATTTTCCAGCAAGCTTTCTTTTCAAAGTAAGAAAAATGGAATGATCAAGGATCAGGTTTTGCAGACATAAAGATGGCAGAGAAGCTCATTTGGTCACTAGAATAATAGCATTATCTTCTTATATGTAATTCATATTGAAGTTGATAATAAATGTAATATGTGCTCAGTGAAAAATGTTTGGAAATACTGAAAAGCAGGAATAAGAAAATGACAATTAACTACAAATGTATTACCCAGGAAAACAATACAAAATACGTTTTTGTAAATTTTTTCACTCTAGACATCTCTCCCTGCCTTTCTCCACCACATACATGCACATGCATATCGATATGCTAGACATCCCTCGCTCCCCACCATTCCCCAGCACATATATATGGACACACATGTCTACACCTGTATGTTTTCTTTATGCATCTGACTTTGCAGCTTATATGATTTGTGACTTTTGGCAAGTTACTTAACTTTTCTGTGCCTTAGCTTTTTAATCTTTACAATATGGATAGCATTAATATCCATGTTATAGAACTGTACAAATTAAATGAGATGATAAATATAAAGTTTTAGAAGCATGTCTGACATAATGTATGTTATTATTAGAGTTATAATATATTTTAAACATTTTAAATTAATGAATCTTTCTCATTTTTATTTGAAAGATTAGCCCATTACTAGTATTTTATAAAATTTTCGTAAGCCATAATAAAACTTTTTCCCCTCCTGATAATGGTAGTAAGTGGAACATCTGAAAAATATGTTCCATACAAAATGGATCTTCACACAGACTTATTTTGTCATTTTAGTTTGATTTTTGAGAAATGAGTTCAGCACATCTGCCAAATCCTTTTATAAGATGCTACATTCCTGTTTTTATTTTAGTTTATTTTATTTATGAAAAGTTCGTTTCTTCTCCACCCCACCCCCAGACAGTCATTCCTTTCTGTGCTAAACCATAACATTGCTGTACATTACATTTTAAAAAGTAAAGCAAAACTGGAAAGAAAATCTAGAAGGAATATGCCACTATTTTTAAAAAGTCATTCTCCTATTGGCCAAGCTAGAGGGGAAAAAAATCCTGTTTTGAAAATATACTATTTGATAATGGACTTTTATGTTGGTTTGCCAAATGTAGAATCACAGACTTTTTTTTTTTTTTTTTTTTTTTTTTTTTTTTTTTTTTTTGGGTGGGGGGGGGGGGGGAGGGGGTGGGGGGGGTAAGTATGTTGTAAAAAAGATGAAGAATAAATATTAAAAAATGTGTTTTTTTTTTTT